>JAGFPH010014122.1:0-24523 GCA_018207615.1 Philaenus spumarius | reverse complement strand
TTCTTTTGGCTTGTTAATAATTTTGTGGTATATTTTGAATTGTTACACCTATGGCAACAGAAAAGCAAAAATAATAATAAACAAAATACCTAAAAGGTTCTAACCTAACCTATTTAGTCGCAGTATAATTACCTGTATTCAACATTTAACAGTAGAATGTAAAACGTCGTTGCCTGCAAAAATATTAGCCTAGAGTCGAATAGTAAAGTTACACTCAAATTGTATACATTCACCACAGTAGGCTACTCATTGAACATCTATGTATAGAATTAATTTAGACTCAACTCAACTGTAAATTTACCCAATACACTAGGAATAGGCCTACTAAACTTGACTTTTATCTCTGTAGAGTAGCCTAAGAAAGATTGGGTTAACAATTTAATTTGTAAATTTATGCTGCAAGGAAACATTTAACTAAAACTAAACTTTTTAAATAGGCCTAATATTAGGTTAATGTTTGATCCATTACATAGCATCTATAAATTACTCTGACATAAACAGCATAGTTAAGTTACTTAAGCTAGCCTATTGATCATATAATATATTGTATGTTAGCCTATAGTGTATGACTAGTAACGAAAACAATTTGAAACTTACAAAGGCCTACATACAATAAACATCACTATCAGATATAGGTAAGCTACCTAACTTATCCTTAGTAGCTTACAAAATGAAGTGGGGGGCTTTTATAAATAATCAAGATAATGAATTAAATTTTTAAATAATACTTACAATGAGATTATTACAAATATCTACACTCATGCCCAACAATAAAAATGTAATTCCAAGACGGTAGTATAGCAGTGTTACTTTAAATTTATGAGTGTCTGCAAATAGTTCATTAAACACTAAACACAAGACGTCGCCATATTGGTTTAATTGTAATTTGACGGTTTACGTCAAGACCATCTACATTGTAGATACATTGTAGATGGTCTTGTTTACGTTTACAATTACAAGTTATTCAACTCTCGATATAATAGTAATCGATTTTTAAATCATATGATTTAGATTAATATTAATACCAAGTTCCTATAATTAGTTTTTTTTATAATCATTTACCAACTAGAGATGATAGTAGCATTGATCAAAGAGACCTTCATAAGGCTCATAATAACAGGCCAACATAATTTTATTCGTATACATTTAAATGAAGTACAAATTAATTAAAAAGCATTATTTATATTATATTTAGCTTAACGTTTAAGAATAATTAGATACATTTTTCTAAAAACTGCCAATTTAACAAATAATTATATATTTGGCACAAAAATGCTCCTAACATTAAAATGAAATTATGTATTTTAAATTGTTTTTTTTAAGTAATAAATATTCATTGTTTAGCTTTAGAACTACTTTAATTTCAACATACCCTAATTTTAGTCAGTAGTTCTTGTTTCTGAGTAATGGCTGCATGTTTCGCTGCCACAGGCAGCATCATCAGGCCAGCCAATAACACCAACACTAATCCATTGTTCATATTGTATTGGGAACAAAAACAACTTTTAACAGTTAATGAGTGCCGTCTCTGCATAATTATTTGTGCCAGGCCGAATTATGTGTTTATGTTTGTGATAAATATGTGAACAATGGATTAGTGTTGGTGTTATTGGCTGGCCGGATGATGCTGTTATTATAAATGGACGAAATATTAAATTCCATAATTTATTCTAGTCCTTGCTATTAGTTTACTTTTATATTTCCTTCAAGAGGCAACAATTTAAGTTGAAATAAAACTTAACGTCAGATTCTTTAATTTGTATGTGTATATATTGTATCACAGCTATATATCTTTGTATTCTGTATTGTATTTATTTGTGGTTTGATGTCTCCGAAATTCTAGTAATCAAGTAATCCTGTAATGCCGAAATTTCAATATGGCTGACTGTAAAATACGTTAGATTGTATTTACCTAGATTGTATTGTTGTTGTATTCTGACATTATTCTAAATCGTACTATATATTTTCTGGATTGTTTAGTTTATAAAATAAATATTTATAATGAATAATTCAACTGCACTTTTTGCTTGCTCAAAGTGTTTTACAAGACATCCGTTTGAAGAATTATCTGCTGGACAACAGTTGTGCAAGGTGTGTTTGATTTCTGTCAGTTATTTTGTAGAATTATACTTCAGCGCTATTATTTGTACGAATAGTAACGAACAAATTTTGTTTGATATTTGTTTGAGAATTGTGTTTTGTTTTTAAAGGCTAAAGGTTTAAATAAATGGATTTGACAAGTAAATTCTACTAAACCTATCAGGTTAGGCTATCCATATGAAATTTTCATTTACTAACAAAATCTATTTGGATAATATTGATTTTTTGTTCTTTTGTAAGTTTAAAAGATGGTTTAGTTTCTAATAGCTTGGGGCTTAGAGTAATTAAGCGTTCTAATAGCTTATTATCTCTATTAAAGAAGGAAGTCCTATAAGAAATCTATCTCAGAATGTTAGGTTAACTTTAAGGATTAAAGGGATGCCAACTCTACATTCTTGATTAGTCAGTCGGCTTTTTACCACCAATTCTAACTGTTAACAAAGGTTATAGGAGTAAGGTTTAAGAGTCAATGTTATTCCAAAACTAGTAAAAGTTCTAGATTAAATTTAAAGCTCTAGGCTAGAAAGTTAAAAATGCTTTGCAATGTGATGACAAATAACTTGTGGACTTAGGCTACAATAGAAATAATTGATTTTTGTGTTATTGTGCTTGAAGGCTAAACATCCCAGGATTAGTTCCAAATTCTGCCACCACGGCGCAGCACCAAAATGGAGCCATTTTGTATTGGTGTTTATTGGTGGAATTTTCGTCCGATGTTCATTTGCAAAACTGATTTGTGAACGGAATAAGATTAGAATTCACGCCAATGAAGCTAAATTTTAATTAAGTTGCTGGTTTAAAAAATAATAATAAAATAATTGTGTTACAAAACGAAAAATGCAAATCGCAGGTAGTCATTTTGAAGACAATAGTTTTTAATTAATTTCACACTTTTAATTTTTAAAATCGCCTTGCTGGTTTAGTCGGTATCGTTGTTTATACATTTACAGTAATGAGAACAAACGCGAGAGTGACACGAAGCAGGTGTAGTGCCGCTGTGACTCACTCGCGCCACCAATCCCCCCACCACGCGTCTCGGATGTTGCTTGTATACAGTTGGATGACGGTTTCCCGCGTTTCCATCCATGCTCTCCCGCGATTCTTATTTGTTGTACTACTGCGTCGTCTTGTAATTATTGTTATTGAGAACATTATTTCGTTTAACATTTGTTTTCTCACTGGATCGCCGAGGAACAACACAATCTAAAAAGCAACTTCTTCTTTCAACGAAGGCTAACTGTTAGCCTAAAATATATAAAAAAGGAGTGTAACGGGTGTTACTGAAAATGGATAGTGAAGTTGAACTTCATGTAAATGTTCTTAAAACTCTGTGAATTTTAAAACTGTAAAATTGTGAAAAAAATATGAGTTATTCCACAGTAAATGTATGTAATGGAACTGTAATTCAAATTGATATTGGCATTCAATTTTTTTAAACATAAAATTAAATCTTGGGTAACGGGTGTTACATTAAAATGTAACGGGTGTTACGCTGTTGCTAAAATTAAGATTTTTAACATATATAATAATAAGGTGTCAAATAACAACAAGAAGTATAATTGAGGTTTCTTTGATCACTATAAGAAATAAAAACTTATATTTCATAAAAAAACTTGTATTTAACAAATATATATAGCCTACTTAATACATTACATGGATATAGTTCAGTAATTTTTATACCAAGCCTTATGGCCTATTATGAATTAGACTTACTAAAGATCAGTCTTATAAATGCCCCTATCAAGAATTAATAGAATAGGCCTAAAACTTTAAATAAATACAAATTAATCGCTAAATCAAATTCTAGAATTAACAATTTGGAACTTCATATAGGCCCCTAAGCTCATTCATTTTTCAAAAATATCAACTGCTAGTGGAAACTCGTAAAGAATTGTAAAATGTCCTTTGGGCTACTGTAGGTTGTTGTAATTTGCCAAAAATATTCTTAAATTTGTCATCTCTCAGAATATGATATTTAATATCCCAGCGAAATCTGAGATATTGATGATAATTGCGCTTCTTATTTTTCTGCCTACATTTTTTTACTCTGCTTTGGATTTTTTCAAGTTGTTCTTCTTTTAGTGTATTGTTCTCTTCTCTTCTTTTTTTTATCTCACTCTTTGGCTTTTTGCAAATGCTGCTGACACGTCTTTACAACGTCACTCATCATTTTATCGTGAGAAAAAATTATGAGGTGTAATAGTAATAGAATTAAAACTTTAAAGATAAATAAAATCATTTGATACACCTAACATTCATTGCCCAGTAAATATGTTAAAAGATTGATTCTGGAATTACAAATAGGAAATTCGCAGTATGAAATTTGAAGGTGTTTTCGTGTTCAATTTTATTTAAAATAACATATCATTCTTAATTTTTTAAGTGTTGCTTCCAAAATTAATAAACTCTCAATAGGGCTATGTATTTAAATTATACTTAAAATGAATATAAATATACTAAACACTGAATGGTTGTGAGTTGTGTTGAATTGTAACACCCGATACATTAAATTATGTAACACCCGTTACGCGAATTACTCATTAAATTATAAAACTAAAATTAAAATAATAATAGGCCTACCAAAACATTTGGGAAACAAAACCTCTTACTTTTACAGTAAAAGTATTTTCCTAAGGTGTTTGTTCATTTTGTAGTACTAACTTTTGTAAACAAAATGTAACGGGTGTCACATCACGTATTACTTAAGTTTAAAGGCAAATTACAAATGAAAAGACAATATATTATCTTAAATTATGACATTAATAGTTAGAGTAAGTCTTTCAGCTATCTTCTGTAGCAACTTCAATCACTAGATCAGCTGTTTCATATTTATTGCAGTGCTGCTAAGTTCACAGAAAAAACATTTCCGGAGGATAGCTGTTGATACTCACAGAACAAAGAACTTAAACTAATTACAAATATCAAAATTTGCTAAAAATGTTAAACATATTATTAAAGTAGAACTTTTCACCTTGACATGCAACATATTGAATTATATTATGTTTTATTTTTATTTTTTTACATCTCAGGCTTACTTTAACCCTAGATCTGCCAAACGTCGATAATCGACGATTAAAAACCGGAGCCGTTTTGCCGATCGTCAAAAATCGACAATTTAAAACATCTGTTCTTTGTATGAATTAATCTTTCTCCAAATATGTCATATGAGGTATGGATGGAAAGAGCAGATTCCAAGCTTTCTTTTTTCATTGGACATGGTATAAAAAGTCAGCTGGTGCGTATGTAGGGACAGAAATAAAACGACTCACAGTCGAGTCGTCACAGATCAGTTGTTTACATACAGTTGTTGTGGTGAAAGTGATTGATGGTTGTTTGTGCGCGTAAATCTATTCAGTTTATTTGAGTGAAATTTTTTAAAATTATTTAGTTGTTTATTTATTATTTAGTTGTAAATATTATTGTGAGTGATGGATCGTACCATATATATCAGCTATTTTTTTTTGTAATAATTTTTATTTACATTAGGCTAGTAATTTTTTGCCCGTTTCTATGGTTTTTGTCATGTTCTTCTTTTTATAGTTCTAATTTATTTATTTATAAAAAAAATGCTGTAAACTATATATTTTCTTTTTCTGCATAAAATAATGAATAAAATGGCTATCTCAGAATATGTGTAACAACCTCGAGCTTCCATGTAGATATAGTGGTTACATCAATCTTTATTTTTTACAAAACAAAATTTGAAACTATTCAGGCTATAATTTTTTTCCAGATATTTTGATCTAAATGTTATGATATCTACCAAATAGGAAAAAAATATTATGAGGAAAAAAATGATATATAATAATACATTTTTTGTCCAATATAAATATTTTTTACGATTTTTTAACTAAAAGCTTGCAAAAGTGTAAAAACGTGCCCGGTACTACAGAAACAACGTATTGGCAGTTCCAGGGTTAAATAAATGGTATTTTGCACTATTCATTTTTTATTTATTTCTCGTTTTCATGTATTAAAATATAAGTTTTATTTGAAACAAATAATTAACGTTATAGGGCAATATTATTCATACCCGGGTGTTATTGAATAATGTATGGCCAAAGAACCTGTATAAAGGCCTACTTTCATAAATCCTTTAATTTGAACTACTGTATATTTTTCTATATTTATTCTAGATGTCTCTTTTCGACTTACAGAAAATACTTTTTAACAGATAACAAACACCTGTCGTAATCAGTAGTCTAGTCTAGTAAGTGTGTCCGGCCAGAGTATAAATGCGAGTAGTGAGTGAGTTGACGAACGCTACAGTTGCAGGGCCGGGCAGAGCGGCTGGCTGGGCTGTGCTGGGGGGGGGATGGAGCGCTACGCGGCGGGAGGACGGGACCGGAGCGTGAGAGAAATAATGATAATATCTTTAAAAAACGATTCCGATACGACCATTTGACCGAGTTAATATCTGAAAACGGCAAAATTCTTTTAAAATTTGTATTTACAAAATGACTACCTGCGATTTAAACAAAATATTACAGCAAAAAAAAATCTGTATAAAACTCTTTTATAAATAAATTTAAAAAAAAAACATCACAATAGTGTGAATGTTTTATTCATATCATTTACAAAATAACTTACAAAACAAAAATCGGATAATAATTACGGAAATTATTCGTAGTACAAATTTGCCGTAGAGGTGCTGCCATCTATCGGGCCAAAAACACAACTTTTTCAGGGATGTTTAGCCTGAAGGCTATGAATAAAATTTATATCGTACCTCCTTGCTATATTGCGGCAGAAGTAGCCTACCAACCTATAAGCGGACAAAATTCTATAGAATGTAGGCCTAACCATATTGTTAAGTTGTAGTATTAAATCAATGTAGGCCTAATCAGTAAATATAGCCTAATTTAACAAATTTAATGGAGCAAGTTGTAAAAAAATAAAAACCTTAAAAGTTTATTCACCTCACGGCATATTAAATAATATTGTAGGCCTGCCTATTCTACATATTTATCATAGAAAATGTGAATAAAATTAATAAATTAAAGCTTAACGCTAAACATAGAATAACTCCCACAACCAGTAGGTCTAGTAATTTGCACATCTATATAGGCACTCTATCGTAATTAAATATAGGCTACTGGTACTGTAGGCTACATTAGTAATATTTTGGAATTTTTTTGTTAAATATAAAATACCTACCCTAAACTAATTTGTGATAAAATTTCTCACAAATGTAATGAAAAATTAGCCTACATAAAATTCGCTTTTTTAAATTTATATGTAGGCTAGGCCTACAAACTTTATTTGCTCTACGTTTTGTGGCCTTTATAGTGAAAGTAAATCCTAAAATTTAATATAGTTATATATTTTACTCTACCTATCATATTTTTAACACATCTACTTATTATATATATCTACTAAAGAAATAGTAGGCCCTACAACTCACAGTAATATTAGGCTTACTACATGAATCAAGAGTAGGTAGGCTGTAAGATGCATTGCTTGAACATAGAGTCACCTAAGATCTCCTTCCATAAAGTAACTTACTGTCTTGAACATAGTCTTACTTCCCGTTGGCTACCGGTGTTATTTCATAAACGTAAAAATATAGCTTGCACTTAAGTTGATCAAAGTATAACAGAATATTTAGGTTGCTAGTCACTAGCCTACCTTATTTTCGGCGAGAATTTATATTACGACCCTACGCCAAAAGAAATGCAAGCATTAAAAATAATGCCTGAAGTTCTAACTTTATAGTCTTTGGTAACAGTATGTTTATCTGCATTCGACATTTAAATTAATAGTAGAATGTAAAAAGAGGTCGTCGTCTCCAAACATATCAGCTGAGGGCCATAAAGTAAATTTATGCCTTATTTTCTTTAAAAAAATGATGTTAGGGCTTATGTCATTTCAACAAGTAGCCTAGTGATATTCTACAATTTATAGTAGGCTAATCTTTTTCGTGATTACTAAACGAGGTGTGGCTAGAAAATAACGGGACTAGTTTTTTGTGAGACAAACGGCGCAAGCCTCAAGGTCAAACATCATATTGCCGAATCGCCTGACATCCCCTCTCCACATTCTAGCCGGTTCGACGACACTAGCTTGCTCAATTGAGCCACAGCCTTCGTTATTGTCAGACCGTTTATCTCCCGCTCGACGGAAAAATCTTAGGTGTCTTAATTGAGCAACGTGTCAACATGAAATTTTTATTGAAACTCGGTAAATCCGCAATACAGAGATCTATTCTCTTGTACAATTGTATGGGGATGAATGTATGTCACATACACACGGGTTTTTGAGTGGCATAAACGTTTAAAAAAAGGGCAAGAATATGATTCGTGCCCAGGACATCCTTCAATTTCAAAAATGGATGAAAACATTGAGAAAATCGGCAATCTCATCTGTCAAGATCGCCGTTTGAGTAGCCTATCTGTGCAGTTCCCGAGACGTTAGGAATCGACAAAGAATCAGTTCGACAAATATTACATGAACATTTCAACCTGAGAAAAGTGTGTTCCAAAATGGTGCCCAAAATCCTCATGCCTGAACAAAAAATCCATGCCTGAAGGATGGAAATTTGTTCTGATATCTTGCTATCTTGATAAAGAAAGATCCTAAACTGTCGGAAAGAGTAAAATAATTACATGTGACGAATCATGGTTTTTTTTACCTAGAAAACATGCTTTCAGAAAATGACTTAAAACACTGTTTTGAACAGTAGAAAATGCGAATGAAAATGTTTTAGGAATAGTGTAGGGGAGTATATTGAAGGGGATAAAGTGAAAGTTGTAAAGGAAAAATAATAAAAAGAGTTAATCAAAAAACCCGTTTTTTCTAGCCATACCTCGTATTTTATTATATACTAGCCTATTGAGATTCTAATTAGGCTAATTGAAATGATTGATAATGATACCTTTTGGCATTAGATTGCAAGTCTGTAGAGCAATATAATTTGTTTTATTAATACTATTGTAGGTTCTGAAATATACAAGGCACAAGTGTACAATGTCACAAAATCTGGTTTAATTAGGGCCTAAATAATTTTTAATTACACAAATTAAAAATAATATTGATTCAGTTCGTGCTGCCTTAAATAAGTTTTCTTAGAACGCAAAAATGATTTTAATTTTGTTTTGTTTTTACAGTTGGTTTAACGTCTAGTTTCAGAATATAATCAAATTTTCCCAAAACCCCTAGCCCCCCTCTCTTGCACTTTTACCTAAATTTCAAACAACCAAAATCATTATGTTGTAATATAAAAGCCTTTCTAGGAGTTTCAGGCATTTTTAGTAAATTTATCAAAGATTGTTAAAAAATTGCACACCCCAAGCAATAAAAATCACTTAATATAAGAGCATCTTTTAGGAGTGTAAGCATTTTTAGTAAATTTATTAAAGATTATTAAAAAATTTCACACACTTTAACAGAGTTGCTTAAAACCATCAACAAAACTCACTGTGACGTGTTTTTGCTTAGTATAGGATATAGTTAAATTGAGATACTGTTATCGGTAGATATTTATGGCTTAAGGTTTGTTTTTTATTATAATTTTTTAAATGTTTTTAATATAAATAGCTTATATTAAATACGATATGTAGCTTTTAATTTAGTTTGTGCATTTTGTTAATGTTTATAGGCTGGCTTTGTTTTGTGATACAACTGAATAAAACATTTTAATTTACAAGTGGTGGCAATCCAGCTTTAAAGAAGTAGTATACTAAAAATCACTAGTTTGACATTTTCAAATATGTGAAATAAATTGGCTATTTGTTCACAATAAGTATTATAATTTAGTGTTCATTATTTTGTATACAGTAGGAACCTCTCTTAACTGGTCTGGTCCGGTCCGGACCGAGACCCTGGCCGGTTACCTGTTTGGCCGATTGATCCGAGGTTCCTGTAAAAAATAGATTTTTGTTCAAAAATAACCTACATACTTCATTAATTAACAATAACAAGCAAATAAGTCGTTATTGCAACCCATTTTTTGTATGTAGGCCTACAACATACATAAACAAACACCAACAAATTAAACTTACATAAACTTTGAAAACTGAACTTACATATACGCCTACTGTATTATTTTAATTCAGTTATTTTTGTCTGTTCTTTAACTTTCAAAGTTTTTTTTAAAGCCAAGTCTCTCCATTTTCGTACTCGTTCATCATGTCTAATGCCGCTGAATCTTTTTGCTGCTCAACATATTACGCAATATGTTACAAATATTACAAATTTTGTTCCCACAAAATTCAGTAAAGGTTCCGACAAAGCAACAGACGAAGAATTTAAAAAAATATATTTTTTAAAGGCGAAAAACCCGAGGGGTGGTTATCATTGCCTGGTACAGATGAAGAAAAGAAAGGATGCCGCTTTGTCAATTAATTAATTCTAAGAAAAAATACAGTTCCGCAGAAGTATGAGGGGAATCAAACTCACGCTCCCCCTCCCGTGTTCTGCCTGTAACAACACTGACACCATTGCACACCTAAAGTTGCGTCACCCAGCTTTATTTTCCAGGAAATGTTTGTCAAACAATTAATGTTTGAGACTTCGGCCAAGATTAAGAAGTGTTCTGCTGTACTTGTATTAAGCTATACAATCTTGATCAGTAGAATTCACATTCAAGATTATATATGCATATTATGCAATCAAATAAATTTGTTAACATTGTCCTGACAAATGAAAAATATAATTCAAATATAGACACCAGACCACAAAATAAGATTACTTTTACTGTCTAGTGGTCTGTCGTTCACCTCTTGAAGACTACCACAGTTTCATCATCCGGCCGCCCAATCAGTCAATTCCCTTAATGGAGGTCGTCATAAAGTATTTTAACACAAGGTCGTCACTTAAACACAAGCATAGTCTAGACTATACCTATGTATTGAGTTGCTCCATGATGTTATTTTAATATTTATTCGAGAGTTTACAATGAGTTCAAATTGTAGAAACTAATTCCACGTAAACTGACAACTTAAAAAGATCATAGCTGCTGTGAATGTGTAAATTAACTCAAACTTTCCCTTCAGTCTATAAATCCAGAACTTCTTAAAGGATTTCCGGGGTACCAGAGCACAATCCAAAATCCGGAACATACAGCCACCGTAGATGTAGCTTACTGTAGTTTCGCCAAATAAACTTGTCTTTTTTTAGAAAATAAGTAATTTTAATTAATTCCCTTTTGATGTAGAAAAAGTGAAGGTCTGTATTTTAGATAAGTACCATAAATTAAATGTTAAATGTAGATAATGACTTACAAATTTTCAAAACTTGTCATCCCCCAAAAATTTACCATTCCTTAAATAGTCTTCTTTTAGTACAATAAAGCTAATCTCATTTGAGGAGAATGGCTTAAGTAGTACCTAAATGATTATTATTAATGTTGTGTTATTATGAACCTCACTAAACTGATTTTCACTTTTAGAATATTATAGTAGGCTAATTCTTAAATAGTATCCTAAGAGTCGGCCATCTTTAAGGTTTCTCCTCCTTTAGCAAAAAACAAAAAATATTTTGTATTAATATCTGTTATTTTATTTCAGGAATGTAGGGGCAATTTCCCTGTTGTTAAATGTACATACTGCCGTTCAGAATTTCAACAAACTAAGTAAGTGATATTAAAATGTAATAAGAGTTCTAAGTAACTTCATTTCAGTAAATTTTTGGGCCCAACACCTATATCAAAGCCCACTAAAGAATACCGTTGCGAGGCGGCCAATAGGATGGGCGCGCAGCGTTGCCATATTTACTAGCCTCGAACACTCCTGGTATTTACCGCTCGAGGCTTGATCGCACAGTTTAAAGAATTACAAATGCGTTGAGTCAGCCGCAGTCAGTTAGAAGTGTGGGAAGGATGTGACAACGTCGCTCTATGGCGATTGGAGAGTTCAAGGTCTCGATGTACACAAGCACGACCCTCAACGGATTCTTTAGTGGGCTTTGATATAGTAACATATCTACTGGTTATGTTCTGCCCCCTATTATTGTGTTGATCATCTTTGTGAACATGGGTAGCCTAATTTTTCTTTAAATATGTAGCCTATAATATTTATTAAATTTTATTTATTTATTTTTTGGTAGCAGTTATAAATTGTAGAGAAATACTTCATTCTCTACATTTCATTCTGTTTTGAAAACTTTCTTCTTGTATATCTTGATAGCACTATACACACACACACCAGGGAAAATTGCTGTCAGAAACTTTTAAGGATTCTGTCCCTTAACCCTAGCCGTGTTTGATTGCTCAAAGCGCTTGGCCTAGTTCTCACACTACTCAATTGGCAACTAAACTTTGTATTGGATATTTCACCTATTAAAAATCATCTAATCACAATAAAACAAAACCCGTTGGAAAGGAAATGACTTAAACTTTAACTTTTGTATGTACAATTTTTTTCTAAAACGTATAGTTATGTATATGTAATCGTTTTAAAATTGTAGTTTTCTGTAAGCCTATTGTAACGCGTGAAACACAAAGAAATTATACTCAACTTTTTCACTTCTCTAAAAGCTCTATCACTCGACAGAAATATTTTGACAGTAATATAAAGATACCATTGGATTCATCAAGATTTAGCTTTCTACAACTGCCTTCCAATCAGACATCATTCTTATAGTTTCGAAAATATAAAGGTTTCTATAAACCCTTACAATTGGACAGTTTTCAACCAATGAAATAGCACATTTTGCATTCGAGTTATGTGTTACAATTCGATATGTTTCTGTAGATAACTTTATATCGCTTTGTAGACCAAACTTCAATCTTTTGTTTGGTGTAGAGTAAACTAGATTTTACTGGTTAGATGTTATTCATACAGCAGTGGGAAGTACAGACTTTCGTTGAATTCAAACCACCGCATGAGATCGCAACGCAAGTCTGTTTCCCACGCTGATCCCAACGGTCATTTTGTATTCCCTTTATCCGCAAACTTTGGACAGTTTATTATAATTTTGTGGAACAAGTAATACCATGTGAAATAGTTTACAAAATGAAAATTTACAAGTATACGGATAAATTCTATGATTTATTCTCTACACTTTCTTATAATAATATTTTATATTTGGGCAAAAATAAGATCAAGAATTGTTCATAAATAATTGACCAGGACAAGCTTAAAGGCATCTGAATCGATGTATGGTGGTCAATTAACACACACTACAAGGTAGTTGGACTCTACAAGCTGTCGAACAACATGCCAGATTTTGACAACAATATACAAATGAGTCGGCTCCACTCATGGATACAATGGAACCGATGGAGCTAGAACATTTGTTGAAGATCTTGAAGATAACTCCAATCTAATTCAGATTCCATCAGCACCAACCTTCCTGATTTTAGCTAGAAATACAAGCTTGTTCCTTAGTACATGCTAACCGGTTCTCAAGGATACTATTAATTTTGCACAATGTTGGTGATGGCTTTTTTCACCGTACACTATTTTTCCAAAAATCGGTGGAAAGAACTCACAATACAAACATCCCAGTCTATCGAAGTAGAATTTTAAGAGGGGTAACTGGACCATGTTTAAATAACTGTCTGATCAGTACAAAATAGAAACTTAATAGACAATCCAGCAGACTGGTTTTGAAAAATTCTACTCAGAGTCGCCAAAGAAACCGTACGAAGAAGGCAAGTAAAATAGTACAAACCTTTTTGGAATGAGTCACTAGCTATCCTGAAGCGTGAAAGTAATATTACCAGGAAAAAGCCTGAATCACAAAAAAGATTGTGGATCATGTTGATCTAAGGAGAAAACAAGCCACACTGAAAATGTACAATTGTTCAATCAAAGGAGACCACATACAGGTTATTTGTTGTTCAGCTGAACTTTAGGAAGAATGGCGCAAGGCTTACAACCGCGTATCCAGTATTGACAATGGCAAGACAACTAGGCTACGGAAACCATCAATAGTTAACAGAACACTTGTCAGTCCAACTTTAGTAGCCAGCATGCACTGTGACTTTGCCACTGTTAGCAGAGGAAAGTATCCAAGGTAAAAAGGAAGTCCACCATCAAGAAATACCTTTCACTTGTTTTGTGTAAGTGAAGCACTCTCACTATTCAGTAAGAACATTCTGGCAAACTTGATACGGGTTAGCATAATGATCTAAGAATAATTACAGGACCATCAACTCTAATTACAGCCATGTTATTACAAACTAACTGGCATCGACCCATTGGAGTCACGAGGTAACAAGTCCTAAAGAAAGGACTGTAGACAACTGGGTCTATTTAAGTTCAGGAGCTTATCCGATTAGAAACTCAAGTCTCCTGGTTTATACTGAGCGGCGAGGAAAAATATGATGAGGAAAATCAATTTAATGAGATAGTCTCTATACGATTGATAGTGACGACCGAAGGTACTTTATAGAATTTCATTATAATTAAAAGACAAACACAATTTTTTTGTAATTCCTACAAGTTTTTATTGAATCAATGCCGTCACGGGCAAAACCTTGGTCGGCAAGATTCAATAAAAACTTGTAGAAATTACAAAAAAATTGTGTTTGTCTTTTAATTAAGATAGTCTCTACCTTACCCTGTAAAAGCCGCGGCTCCAACTTAAACAAATCCTTCTGAGTTGAGTGCAATAAAAACCATCCATGTACTTTACAACCAAAATAGCTGCATATTTACACAGATGGATCATGCATAACTTTATCCAAAGGAATTGGTGCTTGCTTAATTATGGGCTGTTTGAGGAATTACGATGCTGAAATATATGCAGACCATGAACCATCAACGATGCTACCAAATTTGAGTGTGGGTCTTTAACTAGATAGAGAGTGATAGGGTTCGGAATTTCTGCCCTTCTTCCCGGGTTCAAAACATTAATAAGACTACTATTCGTTAAGGTTGATTGGTTTGAATGCAATGGATAATTAATTCACTTAGTGGTTCAGTGGTAACAGAAACTTTATTTTCCCAGAATCATACACAATTTAACTATATATCTAATATCTTATCGCTATACAAATTCTTATTGATTGTTGGCTCAAAAGAGAGACCACCCTGGATATCCGTCCTTTGTTACAACCCTGGCCTATACCCTTGTTAATAGACCCAAATGTGGTTGTATAGAATGTTACGTGATCTATTTGCTCATCTTGTATATTCGCTGGTTCCCGAAAGATATCCCGTAGTCCAATGTTCGACCATTGTCGATCAGCAGTGATCTGTTCGAGACCCCGGTCCCTATCTCGGCACTAGCCTCTCGACCATAGCACACTGGTCCACCGACCACCACAGACTGGCCAAAAATCTAGGTTCAGCATCAATTTTATATAGTAGACTTCCGCTTGCCTAAACTGACCTAAATCTTGGGTGTTATGCCAATGTCAGGCATTTCTACACTTCCTATTTCCATGTTCTCTCTTTTGACCAAACAATCTTACATAAAACATTGCTTAATTAACTATTATGTCATACTTGAACTACAATTAAACTAACCATTTCCTAAATCGTAACAACACTCCGCCTTTGAAAAATGTCGTCCCCGATATTGTCTTACAGTTGGGGAAAACCTTCGGGGAGTGTCCTCATCACAACTACTTTATCTAATACCTACACAAACAACATCTATATCCTGATATTCCTAATAATATTAATAACCTAAAATCTAATACACAAAATTCTCCCTCTTCATAAAAGACCCTAAAATAAAATCAGGCTATTCAATTTAACTTAACCATTTAACCAACGTACCATTACAACAATCTAACAACATAGCAATTCAACAATATAACAATACAACAATCTAACCATACATCTAAAACTACAAATGTCCAATGTTTGGGGGGAAAGGAACCGGCGCACCCTTTAGATAGCGACCCCGCTATCAGCTGTCGAGGCATGAAACACATCCCTGGATCCCGTGAGCGCCGTGTCTTCATACGCTGTGTCCTTTGTATGTTGCTGCGCCACAAAACGAATGGAAGAGGTCCCCGAAGAATGGATATGACCCGATGGGATGATCCAACGGAAGATATGCCCTTCGTTGCTGCTGCAATCATGGGTGGATGCCGTTTGCCGCTGCATCCTTCCGTGGCTCTTCGCATATTCCGTATGGCAGGAGTGCCGCCCTCGTTCAAATGCTGACTCCCTTTAAACAGACTTATTTGCCAATATTAACATCACAATCTAGTTAATGTCAACCAAATCCTATTGTGCCTGCCTGGGACTCAGCAAACTTCACACATCAATATTCATAACCACCACATTCAGAAAATAACTTAACCGTTACTCTAATCAATTCAAATGGTCTCCAATGCCCTACTGATATTCAGATTGCACTGCCTTGAGTGCCAGCAAATTACAACTATACCTAAAACTAAAAAAACAAAACCTAGGTCACTAACTATCGGCTTTAATATGCATCCTATGGAACAGTAACCTGCTATATGTATCAACCATGTAAACACGTGTCCCAACTGTGCCCATCAGCCCACAAATATTGCCCCATAGGCCATTAAAAACATATAAACCATTCCATGGTACCATACCCTACGAATGCCATATCTATTACGCAACGTTTTCAACTATGCCCCACAGGCCAAAAATTCTCGACATAATTAACCATAACATGAAAAAAATACTACCAACACGTAGCACAGTCCAAAAAATTGCCCTTAATGTCGCAACTACGACAAAACAGATACCTAATCAGTATTGTCTACGTCCAGTTTCACAATATCCACCAGATTTCCACAATACTGAATCAAACTATCTGTTTCCACATTATCAAAATACACAAGCAACAAAACAAACACATTGTTTACCACAATGCCCTTATCGGAAAAACCCGCCAAAAATAAAATAACTTTAACCAATAGACTACTTGTATTGGACACCACATTACCACGAACAACGCAAATAAACGGCTATAACCAAGCCCTCTCCAAGTACATGGGCACATATACAATTAGTGTCCGCCTAACCAATAACAAAAAATGCATGCTCCGAGGCCCAAAATCTAAATATAGCCCAAAATATCTTCCCCCAGAAGACAGATCTCAAGTTCAAATCCAAAGACTTAACTTCCTGCAATATTAACTGCAAATTCATTGAACCCAATGTTCCAAAACTCAATGTCAGCACTACAATGTTATGTCATTCACTTTCATAATCTCAAGCATACATTGTAACTGACGCACTGTCAGCAAATTCCTAAGTCTTTGACTGAATAACAAACGTACTATTTGACAGTGTTCATCAAAATTGCAAACTCAAATCTATGCCATAGATTATATCACAAAAATGCAAATTTTCCAAAAAACATTTACATAATAAATTGAAAAAGTCCAAATAAATAATGAAATACAAAATAAATTCACTACAAATTCACATACTGAAACACAAAAAATCCGTTAATCTATCAACACAATCTGTTGATGTAAATGAAAAAACAAAAACAACTGTATCAATTCATACAAAAACTAAAACTCCCTCTAACACAAATTTTAATTAAAACAAAACATTAGTATTAACTTTTAAACAATTTATCTTTATAATAAAAAATTTTAAAAACAAAACCCAATCAACGTCCAAAAAAAATCAACTGTTTAGTAAAAACTAACTAATCCTCGGCCGATATGCACTACTTGATAGGATTCGGAATTTATATAGTAACAAGAGTTGCATTCATCATTGACTCTCAAGCTACCACAATGATGCTCATTAGTAATCGACCTATTTCATCGTACTATTGATTGCCGAACACAGTTGCAGACCTTATCTCAGATGGATGGGTGATATAGCTGCAATGGTTACCAAGCACATTGGCATTCGTTTAAAGAAATGAGTAGACCAGCTAGCAATGCAGGTATATTTACCTACCCTGCTCTTTAATTTTAACATCGGATTAATTGTTTAGTTAACAAGTACACAAGAAACATATTGAAACAACAATGTAAGGGAAACAGTGGGAATACCTTGCAACTGTGGGGCCAATTCCGAATCACCTGGAGAGAGCAACAGCTGTTGCTGAATTTTGCACTACGACTTGGCAAGACTACCTCGGGCCTATCTGCACCGCATTGATCTGGCAAACGATAATTTATGTTCTCTATGTCATACAGCCAGAATAGATTCCCAGCATCTCAAAATCTGCCCTGAGCTCAGTGGATTACCTCTGAATAAGACATGCTTTCACTGGAAGGTTCAACGTCGAATAGCTTAACAGCCACAGTCAGGGTGGGCGAAAGTAAAATAAGTTAAATGAAAAAAGCTCCTTTCGGCTCGGCCTACAGGCGCAGGTAGATTTTAAAGTTCTCATTTACTCCCATAAACGAAGCGCTAAACAAATTTTATTCTCTTTTTCAAAGATTTGAAGTTATAATGTTTCAGAAATTTTTTTTGAAGATTTATAATAATTTTAAATGTACTTGATATTGTGTCTACGAGGAAGTAATTAATTTTATGTTCTACAACCTCAATTTTGTTATCATGGAGTAAGCATTTTCTCATATCAAAAACGATTCTATGCAAAGATTTCCTATAATTTTTAAAATGTTTACAATAACCCATACCGACGTAACATATAATATACCACAGATATGTAGACGACACTATCTTTCTGTTTAACGGTAGCAGGGGAACATATATACAAAAAACTGCAGCATAGAATAGCTTTGTGCACCGTTTATTATCCATACCAATGACAAAATATAGATTACAGCAATGAATTGCGTACCATCAAACACATCGCAGCAACCAACAGATATAATCCTAAATTAATCGACGAACTAATCAATAGACATAAATCCAAAAATAGATCCCCACCCCCAGACACCAGCAATAAAGTAAAATATGTATTACGTGAATACGGATGTCTAATTAACTATACTCTAAAGAATGCTTTGGCTAAACACAACATAATCATTAATTTCTTTGAATCCTACTTCCTAGACCATTATTGTAAAATTTTGTATGCTGATTGACTCAAATCATTTGACCAAAGGTATAAACAATGACATGGAGATTCTAAGGAAATGCGCTAAAGGCAAACAAATGGACACACTCGAACAGTTCCACATTTACAAAGCCATAAAAACATAACCACATACAACGTACTTAATGATCAGCTTCAGTTTAAATCCAACGCTATATTCGACATTATACAGGGTTATTCTAAATGATGGACCCATTTAAAAAAAATTGTATTTATTAAAGTACAGTAAGACCTCGATAATCCGGCACTCAATAGTCTGGCAGACCCAAAAGTTCGGCGGCATCCACCATCTTGAAAATTGGCACTCATTAAAAATGGCAGTTTTTGTAATTATTGAGTGATTTATTCCCGGACTACACTGTCTGTTGGCTCCGCATCCGCCACAAACAGTGTATAAAAATCTACTGCCCAATAAACTTGTCCAAAATAAACATTTCAATCAACATTTCTCCTAAAAATCGAACCGATTCAAAACAATGTGCTCTCGTTGTCATTTAAAAACGTTCCCGGTTAAAGGAACCGTTTAACACTTTCATTACTGACAGTATTTTGTTGAACTTATTCCACTTAATGAAGATTATTTGAACAAATTGAAGTTTTTGGAAAAATATACAGTATTTCTTGTAAATAGTTGTTTGATTTAAAACCGCTTTGCATGGTTTGGAAGTGAAAGGGGTTCGAAGAATTTGTGACAGGCTAGAGTAAAAATAGCAAACCCCCACCACGTACTGACTAACGGAAGCCAGCAACAAAGGGGAATGGAGCCGTCCCTACCTGAGGCCCATCAGTTAGCGGCAATCTCTCTACGCAGTTATTGTAACGTAGTTTCAACGTGTAATTTATGTGTACATGTGCGTTTATTTATAGTTTAAACCATTTGAAACTTGATAATAAACCTGTTTAATAAATCGAGGTCTTACTGTACAAATCCAAAATTAACAATCTTTATACCAATGAAAAAGGGAAGTTTCAAAGTTTTTTTCCATACATTATAAGTGTTCAATGTGACCACAGTTAGCTGCACGGCAAACATCTACACGGTAGCCAAACTCATCTCACACACGACAATGCATATCTGCTGTTACTGAGTGCACGGCAGCAGTGATACGTTTCCTTAGGTCGTTAAAAGTTGTTGGTAAATAGCTTCCTTAACAAAAAAATAAATAGCTTCCTTGTTGGGGGTAAATATCCCCATAAGAAATAGTCACATGGGGTTAGATCAGGAGATCTCGGTGGCCAGAAGTGTAGAGCCAGGTCTTCAAATCCCTTACGACCTATCTAGCGATGAGGAAGGGATTGATTCGAAAAGCCTTGCACATTTAGGTGCCAATAGAGTGAGCTCCATCATGTTGGAAAATGAAGTCCTGTGAATCTTCCTTAACTTGAGAGAACAGCCATTGTACCAACTTGTCTAGGTAGGTTATTCCAGTTAAAGTTCTTTCCGCAAAGAAAAAGGTCCATAAACCTTTGTATAAGGCACAGAACACGTTTATCTTCGGTGAGTCTCTTTCGTGTTGCAATGTTGAATGTGGATTTTGCAATCCCCATATGCAAACATTATGTCTGTTGACTTTTCCACTAAGGTGAAAAGTCCCTTCATCGTTAAAAATCATATGCTGTTAAAACTCGTCATTCTCCATCATTTCTAGCACATAACCACAAAATTCGATACGCTTTTCTTTGTCATTAGGTTTGAGAGAATGCACAAGTTGTAATCAGTAGGGCTTGTACAGCAAACGTCGTCTCAGAACTTTCCATACAGTTGGTTGGGGTATTCCAAGTTCTCTACTAGCTCTATTGGTAGACTTACTTGGACTGCGAATAAAACTTTCTTCGATCCGTCTGACATCATCCTCAGACACACGCGGTCAGCCTGTGGTTTTTCCTTTACACACACTTCCAGTCTGTTGAAATTGCTTAAACCAACGGCTAATGCTTTTTCTAGTTGGTGGTTCAATACCGAATTTGGCACGAAATGCCCGCTGCACTACAATTTGCGAGTCACTTTTTGCGAACTCAATAATGAAAAAAACCTTGTGCTCAACAGTAGCCATCTCACTCACAACTGAACCAGTGAAACAAAAAGGTGACCCAGTAAAATGGCCAATTGCTGCGAGAACTCTACATCCGCTTCTGGGACCATCTCCATTTGGCTACCGCGTAGATGTTTGCCGTGCAGCTAACGGTGGCCACATTGAACAATTATAATGTATGGAATAAACTTTAAAACTTTCTCTTTTCATTGGTATAAAAATTGTTAATTTTGGATTTGTACTTTAATAAATATGAATTTTAAAAAAGGGTCCATCATTTAGAATAACCCTGTATTAAATTTAAATACACCGGCAAGTTATGCAACCAACCATGCACTGCAATGATAGGCTATCAGTTTCGCTCCAGTTCAGTATGCGTTTGAGACGACTTGCAAGTACTAGTGGGGATAGCTATATCCCATTTTAAATTATTTAACGACCTTTTAATGGTGAACTTTACTTGTTTTACTTTTATATGTTGTGTTGTGCTTTGTGTTATGTGATTATCATATAGAAATTTCGTCTTAGTAAATGACACAGGTTGTGTTGAAACTAGTAAGACCCAGTAGCAGAGATCCCCAACAACAAACTGACTTATACAAGATCAAATGTAGCGACTGCCCATGTTATTATATAACCGGCAGTCCTTTTTGTAAAAGGTTTAAAGAACACCTGCCGACAAAAAAAGTCAATAACAAGTCATCCAGTTACGCCCAACACCTTATAGATAGTAACCATACTTACACCAATTACAATGCTAATCTGGAAATAATGTACGTATGCAAAAAAGGTCGCTATATGAACGCCATAGAGGAATACAAAATATATAAAGCATAAAAATGTGATTCCACACACTTACTAAATGACCAACTCGCATTCTATTTTAACATATTGTTTGACACACTAATTGAAAGGGCCCCCCCCACTTTAAACCAATAGAGATAAGATATATGAACCGAACTTCAACTCAGTTACTTCCAAGTAGTCAGACGTGCACGTCATCGAATGTAACTACATATTAATTAACAATATTATTCTTTTAACCCTTTCCACTCAAGTGTCGGGGCAGCCCCACACCCTACTAATCCGCACGAACTCCTATGTTGGGCGAGCCCCGAACTAGCTACGACAAAACGTTCTTTGATTGTATTTGAACGGACATAGTTACTTTGATAACCACTATTATTAAACTTTGAGATGTGCTGCTATCTTTGGATTTTTTTTAGAACCATTTGAGTTCAGTTTCTGTGGTAAATAAATCTTAGAAAATGTAATGTTTGCCGTCTTTGGCCGCTCTGTAAACCGCTGTCGGCTCTCGCCGTTGTTTGGTTCCTACTTACACACAGTGTTCTAGTGAGCTTACGCGTTGCTTAGTTTTGATGTGTACTAAGTTATCGTGTATAATTTCACAGTTTATTTTTTAATAACCGGTATTGTTCTTTTTACAATAATGATTGTTGTGAAATAAAATGAACGAAGACGACGGCAGTTACAAAATGGCGGGAGTGGCAACGGAACTTTTGTTTCGAACCTGAATGATTCCAATATTACTAATAAGTTTTGAAAAAAGCTTTACTTACTAGTTTTGACCTAAATAATGCTGTTGCTAAGCAATAAAATAAATAGTTGAGGCAATTTTGAACAAGTTTGGTGTCCTAACTATTTTTTTTCATAAAAACAAATTTTTTATGAAAAACTTGTTTTTTAATTATATTTTTTGTATAATGTATTATTGTGTCTAAAACATGTGTAAACCACTTAATTTTGTTTTTGTTTGTAAGGATATAGACAACAAAAATCAAGCAACAATAATATAGGTCTTCCCATTGAAAATTTGTCCAAAATTCTTGTTTTTCCGGTTTTTTGTTACAAATAAATAAAAATTTTAAAATATACTTAAAAATTAAAATATGTTTTGATTCATACGTCAATATTTAGTCATAGAAGAAACTAAAAATAAAAAAAATCAACCTTTTAGAACTGAAAGAAATACTTTTTTTGGAGTAAACCAGTTACAGTGTAATATTAGCTCAACATTAAATGGAGCTAATAGCAACACTAGGTCCCCAGTAATTGGAGTGGAAAGGGTTAACGGGGGATCTCCACCGGAGTAAAACTATATTTGTGCTATGGTTCTGTTATGTGTGTTAATGCTTCTAATGTCCCGATGATGGTCGAAATTCCAATCAATAGACAAATAACGTAAGACAACATATATTTTAAAAATTGGATCAGTTGACGGATAACAAGTTTTAATTGTTTACAATAAACCCTGTAACTGTACTTGCTATTATAATTACTTGTTCGGACATTTGCCATCATTTGTATGTTAAATTATCAAACACAACGTTTCGGGAATACAAATCAATTCCCGTTCTCAAGTGACTAAACTAACGGTACATAAACCCAGGCACTAGGCCTATGTAAGAGTAAATAAAGTAAAACTACAAATTAAAACTACAATTACTACTAACCTTAAATATCTACGTGATACATCTCAGAGCTAAGACTGAGAAGTCAAACACACCAACCACAGACAAAACACAATACAAACACTAAGCCAGGGGTGCAGAAAATGTTTTAGCACACAAAATTTCCCCAGAACACACTCTTTTTCACTAAAAATTTCCCCAAAATTGATCGCTATTCGCTACAGATGCGCCAGACATTAACACAGTTTGTTTATCTATTTCAACATATTTATTGACTTTATGTTTTAATAATTTGTATTATATTAATTATAAATTCCAATATAAATTTTCAAAAAAATAATAATAGCATTATTTTTACTTAATTAACTACGGTGAAATTAAATATCTACAGTGAAATATCTTCAGATGGTCCCAAAAGGTTTAAAACAAAAAATACAACTTGATTATTGCTATTTTATTATGTTTAAAAGTAGTCCTACTAAGGCCCGTATTACACTGTAAAATAATTTATAAAATATGTTTTATAAAAGTTCTTTGACAAAGATCTTTGATAGTGCAATGGGCCATCTTTTATAAAATTTAAGAGGTTGGCATTTTACCTTTTATAAAATGTTAGACTTGTAAACCTTTTAGTACAAGTCCAAAATGTTTTATAAAAGAGAATCACTTTTCAAATCTTTTATAATAGGTGGATAAATAATACCATCCACATATTTTATAAAATATTTTACAGTGTAACACTGGCCTAATACTTAAGTAGTTAAAACAAAGTTAAATGTTATGTTTAATTAGTTCCAATTCAATTACCGAATTACCTACCACAGTCACTACTGAAAATCGTCCGGACAGATCACACGAATTGAAAGAAAATTAAACTTAACAATTACTTTTCATTTGTTACATTTAGTTAAAAAAAATAAGTGATCCCGACGCACTACGACTTTTTAACTGTCAAAATCGGGTTTCCCGTACCCAAAAACATTTAAAACGATACCCAACAATAAAGTTTGATTCAAAAACATGATCCCGACACGCTACGACTTT
>JAGFPH010014121.1:5253-24530 GCA_018207615.1 Philaenus spumarius | reverse complement strand
CTTTCTTAGCGCACCTAGGGCCCTAGAGGAAGCTACATACCAAATTTCATTCCAATCCACTAGGTGTTTTTTTTTTTTAGTAACTTCGATCCACCCAAACTCCCCTAAAATTTCAAATGTTTTTGAAAACCTTTCTTAGCGCACCTAGGGCCCTAGAGGAAGCTACATACCAAATTTCATTCCAATCCGTTTAGTAGTTTTTGAGAAATCGTGATGAGTTAGTGAGTGGTATTTGGCTTATATGTATACAGAGTGCCCAGCTTCAACTGTCCGAAACTTCACGGGCGTATTTTTGTCTGCTAAAAACAAGCAAATAATGCAATACAACGTGTCCAATATCTATTCGTTTGATGTCTGTCTGTATGTGATTTTTTATAAAATACTTAATATTTTTGGATGTAGCATAGATATTGAGCTTAAACTTTGTATACATATTTTTTGTGTAACCTTTTATCACTGTACGAAAAAATATAACATTATTTTAAATATTTTTATAATGGCGGCTGTTCATAATTTTTAATGTCACATATCTCAAAAACCGCTAACTTTACAAAAAATTACAAGAAACAAAAAAGTTTACTTTTTTAATGACAAACACAATTGTTTTTTTCATTTTCCCGATCGAGATATTGGCTGAAAACGAAAAATGTGTGATACAAGTGGTGTAGATCTAACACAAACATAAAGATTAAGACAATACATTTTTCTTTTTTTAACAATATCTTCGTTATCCTTTGAGCTACAGGCAAAATAAAAAAACATTTTATTTGGCATTAAATATGTAAACTGTTTTGTCTCTTGTAATTTTTTTGTAAAGTTAGCGGTTTTTGAGATATTTGACATTAAACATTATAAACAGCCGCCATTTTGAAAATATTAAAAATAATGTTATAATTTTTCGTATAGTGATAAAAGGTTACGTAAAAAATATGTATACAAAGTTTAAGCTCAATATCTATGCTACTTCCAAAAATATTAAGTATTTTGTAAAAATCACATACAGACACACAGACAGCAAACGAATAGAGATAGGACACATGTTGTATTGCATTATTTGCTTGTTTTTAGCAGAAAAATACGCCCGTGAAGTTTCGGATAGTCGAAGCTGAACAACCTGTATATAGATAAAAATCTAAAATATCCTTCCCAGTTTTTTTTTTTTAGAAGAGCAATGGGTACTGGGGATGCCTATATAAACTTTTTTTATGAAGTTGCAACAGTCTTGATTCGGTCTCAAAGTACAGCTTGTCTTTTCTGTGATCTATCCAAGGCAAATGATTGTGTTGGCAATTACACTCTGTTGGAAAAAAATACACAAATATGGAATTAAAAGTAGATGTTGTTGTTAATTGTTATATTTGCAGAACAAACAACTATTTAGAGGCGTAATGACAAATTCATATCTGATTGGAATTCATTGTCAAATGGTGTACTGGATACATGGCGAAATACTAGGCCATTTATTATTCCTAATTTATATTAATGATACTAATTTGGAATTGATATTATTTGCCGATAATAGAACTCCCAGTGATCAAACAAAACTGCATTAAAAATTTATCAAGTGCAATAAATCAATTTCTGAACGAAATTAAATTGTGGTTTGGTGAAAACTGGTTTCGCTAAATCTTGAAAAAACTGGTACAATTGAATTCAAAACAAAAGGGAATTTCACAAATAGTGAAAATATTCCATATCTTGTAAAGTTCATAAATGTATACGTGTGTTTATAGATGAGTGTATAATTCGTAAAACTCAATAAGGGCAAACATAAATAATTAACTAATACTTTCACCATTAAAAAAAATAAATTGTTACATTTAAGGTGGTCCATATATAAAGAATTTGGTTTGAGGTATTGTATAAGCACGTGGAGAATGCAGGGGGTACAGACAAAGTGTTTGTGCTCCAAACATTTTAGGGACAACGACCAATCTGGGACCAAAGAACTAGTTGCAGGCCAGCTTTTAAATTGTTTATAATATTTACTTTATCGGCACTGTATATCCATAAAGTTTCAGTCTAGGCTCACAAAAATTTAAAAGTATTAGATCAAAATTGTTTTAAATACGGTTATAGTACCAGAAACTAAGAAAATTACAAATTTCCATCTCATCGTTTGAAATTGTTTGAGAGTACTTCACTCTACATGGGTTTAAAATTGTACAATACATTGCCAGATTGAAGTACAGTTTAGAATTAAATAAAATTAGAAATTATAAGCAAAGTTAATATAATTTAAATAAATATTTTGTACGTAAACTTTGAAAATAAGTAATTAGCAATCAAATAGAATTTTAAAATATCTGGTAATACAGTATAAAATAATTACATTTTAGAATTGACATATCACCTATTTCAATAAAAAAATGCTGTCGGACAATAAACGAATCTATTCTAATGCGTCGATAAAGTTGTTTCACGCTTTAACACAGACGTTGTTCGACTCCATCAACTTGCATAATACATGATCGTCTTTAAAACTCGATACTTAAACGCAGCACAAAAGATCGATCTTTTGAAGTAGTGACGTACACAGGAACCCAGACTTTATGGTCTCGCTTTCTGAGCACACAAAGAGCGTCCTGTAGCAACACTAATACGGCGATATGTTATCCCTTAAGTGTGGAGGTGTCGAGTCTTTGATACTTTGTAAGGGTTTAAGAACGGGAAGGTAGTCTTTGATCATTAAATACTTCATAGTAAGGTATTGGTTTTGCGTTACGTGTAAAGACATTTAGCCTAAACATAGTAAAACAGGAGAAATCTTTAGTAATACAAACCAATCATGTGTTATAATACGTTTACCAACTAACCAATTATGACATTTGTCCTAAACATCGTAGTAATTGTTTTATATTGCCAGATGCATTATCCAAAATCCAGAAATACACCACTTCAGTTTTATTGTTTTTGCCAAGGAAAATATGGCCAGATATGCATAAAACTTTACATACATGTTCTCTATGGGATGCAGAATTAGAAAATATCGCTTTTAAAAAAAGTCAAAATTTTCTAAGTATACCCATTTTAATGGTGGCGGATCCCCTTAAATCACTTATTATATTCTTCACAAAACTACACTCACTTCATCTTCTTTCCAATGGCAAACCCTTGCAACACTCCATTAGCTTTCTGGAGTCCCAATACAATTGTGGCAGGTTCATATTTTCCTGGCTAGCTGGATAAATTATACTGCAGACCAGTCTCTATTCAATACCGAGCCATGTTCTTTGTAGGTTTTGCAGTTTTCTATTCGTATATATTGAAGCGTTTGAGGTGCTCTGCAAGGAAATCATAAGTTGAGGTGCAAGGAAATCATAAATATACAGTTTAAATAGACAACCTGCTTCGTTGGCAAGTTTTTGTCACTTTCCAGGTACATTTACATTTTTTGTCCACCGGTTGGTGTTTGATGTTAAGTTGGCATCCTTGAAGGATCTTTCATGAGTTTTTCTCTTTACAAGCCTTCTGATTTGACGCCCCCCTCTAGCAAAGTTGTGCCTTTTTAGTCTGGTGATCGGCTGCATTATTTCCAATTAAGTAACTATAACCAGTAAATAGTAATAGTAAATAATCAAGTCATTGGTTAAACTTTTCATGTTAGCTTCTGTTTTTTGTTTTAGGTTTGAAACCTCCTTGACAATGGTATCTTATAATGTAGAAAATATGAAAGAATTATTGTAAATTGAAATGTAAGAAAGAATGTGAAAATAAACAACAAACCATTTCGTTACGTCGATTTTAAACAACAGATACTCTGAGTGTACGATACTTATGAGGATACGATACTTATACATATATTGATTCGTTTCTGTGCGTAATCTGAAACACGGGTGAATTCTTTCGCAGTTGTAACTCTCTAAAGAAACATTTCCGAACCTATGAATATATGACATTTTTCATTATTTTTTGCTAGTGGAATCAGCTCAGAAAGTGCTCGGAACATTATGCAAATAACTGATTATTTTAGCTCATAATAACATTAAAATATTTTGTTTCTAGAGTAATTCTGGGTACTGTTGACAACTACCAAGAAATACATTTTTCCTTTTTTTGTCAATATCTCTGTTATCCTTTGAGCTACAGGCAAAATAAAAACAGCATCGTGTTTGTCATTAAAAAAGTAAACGTTTTTGTCTCTTGTAATTTTTTTTGTAAAGTTAGCGGTTTTTGAGATATTTGACATTGAAAATTATAAACGGCCGCCATTTTGAAAATATTTGAAATAATGTTCTCATTTTTCGTATAGTGATAAAAGGTTACGCAACAAATACAAAGGTTGAGCTCCATATCTTTTCTACTTCCAAAAATATTAAGTATTTTGTAAAAAGCACATACAGACAGACGAAAAAATAAGCATCGTATATATTGTTCATATATATATTCGTATATATATTCATGTTTATATTGTAAAATATGTTTGTCCTGATCCCAGGAACATATCCACAAAAGGGGTCCAGAGAATTCGGGGACACTCTGTATATTGGAGACATGTTGGTAGAGCCATATCTCGCAAAACAGCTAGAAAACGCTACATTGTTTACTGTTCGTGGTTAGCGGTCGAGTTATTGAAACTATTTCTGTAGAATGTTTCCAGCGGAAAGACATTGTTTGTTTCGTTGTAAATATCAGATTCTTGTGCTTTTGTCCTACTGCACATTTCAAAATCATAAACCTTTCTCAATGTTCTATTTCAAAAGTTTTATACGAAATGTACTACACATCTTACCTTGGTTTTATACGCTTTCAAAGTTTTGTATATTATAAATGTTTGTAGTACTTCGGTAGATTGTGCATATTTTGTACTGTGGATGCAAAGCCAACAATAAAGCTGAAAAAAATCTCTTTGGTTTTATAAATTGTATGGAAATTGAAAACTTGTTAATTATAACTTTTTTGTAGCCTAATATAGAGAAACTCTTTAACAGTACGTAAGTTAATTTAGTTCTGGGGTTATAATTAAAATGTTAACTTTTAAAATAATACATTTATTGGCTTTTTGGGCACTGGGATTTTAAAAGAAATTATTTTCTAGATTCTTTAGTTGTAAAATAGGTTTCTAAATTGTTTCGTTTTCTTAGGAGTGAGACGCCCGTTCTCAGCGTGTTTCGTAGATTAGTGCATGGTGTTGGGGCTACACAAGGCTCCTAACACTCCATCTGCTATCTGTTTTTCAAAGAACACTTCCATGAAAACTTTTGAGAAGTTTCTTGTTTTCCGTGCTCATGTGATTACTGTTTTTCAAGATATTAAATAAAATGCAGTATTTATGGTCAACTTTGAACTAAAAGACAACCTTTTAAAATTAATATCTATATATTATTTAACTTTATGTAGGCATAAATAAAATAATATTGATTTTTTGGATTGCTTTTTGAGTAGTTATTCTTGTGTGGTCAGAAGGAATTTTAGTTAACAGTATCTGTATCAGTGGTTAACTGTATCAATGTTTATGTAAACAATCTCTTCTTTGGGGTCCTCTACACAAAGATAATTTTAAAAACAATTAATTAAAATAAAATTCTTGGAGGGAAATAGCAGCTGACATGAATATATTTGCGGATCAATTCAAGATCAAGTTGCTGCCTTCCTACTTCAAGTCCGCCATGAGCCTGAACTATTTATTTTAAGGGTCTGCTCCAGTAAACGAGAAAGTAACCGGAAATGCTATCGCTTCTCACTATATCCCTATCTAAACAGTGCAATTTCTTACAGCTGAACGCTTTGACATTGTCTCATTTCAAACCATTTTATAAGTCTATTTTTTTTTAATTGAGTGTTGAAAAAAAACTGAATATTTTTTATAAAATTTCGGATCCGGCTTGCAAATTATTTTTCATTGTTAATTTTTTATTGTGTTAGGAAAAAAATTCAAACTTTGTACTTACAAAATGTAAATTACATAACAAATCAAAAGCATTTAAAACAATTTTAAATGCAAGACGGGTGCGTTTTGTGACTGTGCTTAAAATGAGACCTTGCAAACAATGTTATGATAAAAAATATACGAAATAAATGGTTTGAAATTTAACATTGCTCTTATAGGATAAAAATCCAAGATGGCAGCCACTACAGCAGACCCTTAAGTCAGTGTGCCACAACGTCGTTGTTATCTTTTCTTTTTACGAACACTATTTTCGTTAACAATGCCGCACCAATCATCAACAAAACTGCGTGATTTTCAACTACACTCCAAAATGGACACTGAATGTTTGTGGGTTTCCTATGGATAACCAAAATTCCCAAAATGAATTATTCCAACCAACTTCGTACGAACAAGACTCGCGGCGAAGACACCGCAACGGTTGAGCGGCCCACAAGTGTACCATGTATACGTACCTCAACTACGTGGAAGGGGTTAGGTAGGCAATATGACTACAGATATTTACTCAGTGTTTTGAAACAGGCTACTTTACAACTGACTTACATTTGTTAGAAAAGTTTAACAATATGTTTAACCGATTAAAAATGTCTGCCAAAAACAACGAAATCGTGTTTTCCGATTTTGCCCCATTTTGCTGCACTATTTAAAAAAATATATATTATTAATTATTCTTCTTTTTGGATTCAGAATTAAATAAGCTTTCTAACGATATGCCAAACAACGATAATTTGGAGTATTTAAAAATTTTAAGTTACGAGTGATTTCGAATCTTTTGTATTTTTTAAAAATTGATTTCGAGTGGTTCAACCAAATACAGTTGTGTGACATATCGTTTGAAAGCTTATTTAATTCTGTGTCCTAAAAGAATAATAATAAATATTAAAAACAAAACTAGTGCAGCAAAATGGAGCAAAATCGGAAAACAAGATTTTGATGTTTTTGGCCGCCATTTTTTATCGGTTAAAGATATGTATGTGAAAATTTCACCATTGGTTTTCTTTTGAAATTCTACATCGAAATGATGTATCACATGACCACCTTCCCTAAAAAAATGAAGTTCATTCTAATATGAATCCAAGATGGTGGACAAAAATTTCAAACTCACCAAAAAGTGTTTTTTTTATGAGTATCATTCGTATACCAATTTATACTGTTTTATGTATAATGGTTAATTATCTTTACTGGATTACTGCTCGCAGTCCTGTTTTTTTTTTTATTTTTTTTATTTTTGGTTAGATGACGACAGTTTCGCCTATTTATCAGGCATTATCAAATAAATTTATAAATTCAAATAAATAAACAGTAATTGTCATAATTTGCGTAATGCACGTCAAATTGTTGTAATATAGTTCTAACACAACACACGCGTCTCATTAAAAATTTAATTATATACACAACCTAAAGTACGGGTTTAAAAGTTCAATAATATATTAGTTCCAGTCATACGTGCACTCGTTCACCGCTGCGTTAGTACTACACGAAATATCACTATGCATCATCGAGTGTATTGGAACAGTGGGGGGTCAGGAATTATGTCAAAAATATTGTTTGATTGGAAATGTGTTTTGTCATTCAGTAGCGCGTATGAGTCTGATCTAATAGCCTTCTAAATTTGGTATTCTTCCAAGACATTCATGTTCGGTCCTTTGGAACAAGTGTTTAATATTTTTATGTTCTTATTTATGTTTGTATAGCTCCTGTACTCATTACATGTTCCGCGTATTTAGACTGTACGAGCTTTCTGTTATTGGGTATGTGCTCTTTAAAATGTGTTTCAAACGTTCGTCCTGTCTGCCTGTAGTGCTTATTGCAGTCATCTCAAGTTAAGTTGTAAATGCATTGTAAGGACAACTGGTTCTAAATGTTGGTCTTAGTGCCCTTTTTAATTATTATTAGTTTTAAATGCCAATGTGTATCCTTGATTTCGGAATACTCTACAAGCGATATTATCTAATATTCCGTGATAGTTGATACTTATGTATTTAGATTTTTCTAGTAATCTCGGTTTTTCAATACTATTGTTTTTCTTTAATATGAGTCGGTCTATCAACGTGTGGTCATATCCGTTTACTATTGCTATTTGTTTAATTATTTTAATTTCTTAGTCGAAATCAGTTGTTTCGTATGTACACTCACCGCTCTGTGTATGAGGCAATTTTGTAAGCGGACATTTTTTGGTTGTGTGGGTGGTTCGACGTAGCATGTGTGGTGTGTTTCGTTTGGGTACGTTTTATGTTTATTTTAAATTCCAATCTGGTGTTGGTTTTGGTTAAAGTAAAGTCGAGGTAATTCAAACTATTGTTAATTTCCATTTCACATGTGAATTTGAGAGAGGTGTGTAATCTATAAGTAGTTCTTGAACATGTTTACTTGCCTTGTAGTACCATTAAAAATACTAAAATCAGGAAAAACTGATAAAAAATCAAATAAAAAACTTCAAAGAAAATGAACCCAACAATGTGAAACACTTTGCGGTTATGTTTCTACAACTTCTAGGCAAGGATTTGTGTTGATATTTTATGGGATAATTGAAATACTTGATTATCTTCAACAATACAATACAAAACCTGCTTAGTTATACTGAAACTTGTGCCTAAAACTACCCTCAAAAAGAATGTTTAAATCCTTTGAGATGGATCTTTGAATATTAGTATAAAGTAATGGATTTCTACAATATAAACTCGCACTGTAGAATTGTGTCCTGGAATTGGGAGAGAAGCTTCCAACAATAGGATACTTCAATGGTATTCTATTTATCAATTTGTTGGTATTCGGTAATACAATGGGATTAGTACAGTAAAGCCCGTATAACTTGTGCAAAATATTTGGAAACTTTTCAACTTTAGTACTTTTTAATCCGCCAACACTGGTATCTTTTCAACTATTTTACTATCGAATGTTCTAGTTTTTTTTTTTTAGCAGAGCAGAGAGTTACAATTTATTAAGTTTGTCCAGTGAACGTTTTTATAATCATGATAAAATGATAAGTTTTAGAAATCTATAAAAAAGACATAATTTTCGATTTCATCTTCCAATTTTTGAACACATTGTTTTTGTTTTATTTTTAATTTCTATTAAAAGAGATTTCTTTCTGTACGTAAAATTACACATATACAGCCTTGCTTCTCTTCAATTTCTTTAACGTGAAATACTTGCTTGTACTGCTTTATGTATTGTGTGTTCGACACTCTATTGGTTGTTTTCCCAATTTTTAGAAGAGTGCGTAAAAGGTTTCAAATGGTAAGAGACGTAATTTATTAAACATTTAAAAAGTTTTATTAACTAAAGTTTAAGAATCAACAGAAATTAAAGAAAATAAATTGATTTGTGTATTTTATCATTTTTTAAACAAAAATAATAAAATTGCTTTCAGAGGAAAGCCAAATATTTGTTTTAATCTACTTCTTTTGCAAGCAGTCCTGGCACATTCGTCTATTAACGGTTATTAGAAAGATCAAAAATAGTAGCAAAATATAAGTCTAATCGTCCCAAGTATTGCAAATAATTACATTCGGATTAAATAATTACTGCTCCTGACTAGTAATTATAGTTTGATTTTTGCGCAGGGCACATTATTTCAGCCAATGGAATTGTGAGCTGAAGTTTTGCCTTAAAAAATAAATAAATATTGTTTTTAAACTTTTATAAGTTAACATAAATACAATTTATTGGTAAGATAGCGATTGCAATCACTACGAGATTAAGTACGGTATATAGGAATTATAAAATTCAACAATTGTTAGCCGAATATTGATTACTTATTATAAGATTTGTGACTTACCGTCTTCAATATTCCTATTCGTCGCTAAATGACGGCCGTTTCAGCTATTCAGCCATTTTCAAGTTTATCAGGTTTCCCTTCGTCTTTTACACAAACACTTATACATAACTGACACAACGATTACATAATAAATAAATAAAACACCTTTACACGCCCGTATTCGTAAAATACTGTAAGATTCGTTTAATCAAATACATTCTAGTAAAAACGTACAATGTTAAGTAACAGAAATTAATAAAATAAAATAACAGTTTGGATTAAGTCTAGTGTAGTAAACGGTTATATTTTATTTGTTTTATCACATACATTTATTTGATATAAGTTAATATTCTGACTGTGAAATGATCACAGTCGTGTGCGATGAAAATACATTAAAATAAATCAAATTAAGACATTATTAAAAACATTGTTTCAGAAACGAATCCAACTCACGTTTTTATTCGAAACACTTAAACAATAAACAAATACAAACTTGACTAAGTAAGACTACTAATAAAATAAATTCAATCTTTAAACAATGTAAGATTAACTGATAAGTAAGTTTTAATTAGCAATATACTGTTATCGCTGTATCTCAGCCCGGCGCTTAGTTTCTATTGTTCACCGCCAGTAGCGCTGTGTTAATTTTAATTAATGCCATTGTTGTTTATAAATCCTCACGGACAAAGGACAGGGCTAACTTAAAATCGATATGATTGTGGTTTAATCAAACGCATGTTTTTAGATGTTTTAAATTAAATCTGTTTAAATAATGAGTTTTAATGAGTTTAATGAGTATGTTTTTATGATAACTCTTCCCTAGCTATGAAATAATAAAAAAAAACTATACACATTATTTAATCACTAGTAAACCCCCGTGAAAAATCCCAGGCTGATTAATTATATACGCATTAGAAATAAACAATTTTAAAAAACAAGCTATTTACAAACAACACTAAGGCTTACTTATGTAGGAATATCTAAACATAACCCCAAACTATAATCTACACTGGGTTTGTTTAAGTATGCACTGGGTTGGTGGGTGAAATCAGCTGTTAAATTAATAGATAGGCCGATTTCATTTTTAAATTTGTACAAACAAATAAATATAATGATGATAAAAGGTTGTATTTATTTATAGTTTATAGTCTCGCAGCAAATATTATAACGTATAGTACTCATTAGTTCTATAACTCATATTTGAAAGAATCAACTTGACAAGAAAGTATAACGATTGAAGTTGTAAACATAACTCCAAACTATAATCTACACTGGGTTTACAGATGATGGGTGAAATCAGTGTTATATTATATGTTACTCACGTATGTACACGTACACTCGTACACTTGCTTGTATAGGAGTTGATTGTATCGATTCCCTATACATTTTTTAGGGTTGGTCACTTAGTAAGAGTTTAGTGCCAGTCTAAGACTAAATGAAATGTTAATCCTAATGTTAAACAAATTGCTTGCCGGATTAAAAATTATAAGTCGTGGACTAAAATGAATTCCTGGATTATTTAGTTAGATATATAGATTAGAACGACAAGAAAATTTTGTTAGTCTTGATCTTTTTTAAACATGAAAAATGGGTAGTTTGATTTTAGTTTGCGAATTAAATTTTTGTATTCGATTGTAATGTTATATTATTTAAAGGGTAATCTTGACTATTTTAATTTTTAAGATAACAGACAATCTGTGTAAGACAACATAACGCAAGCAATCCTTGTTTGACAGTGATCCTATTAATATAAATCCTTTGACAATTTTAACTAAGGGTAACTAAATCCATTATTATTGTAATGCTTATCATTATTTAGTCCTAGTTTTCTTGAATATTATATTTCATCGACCAAGGACATGTTATACAACCTGTATACATATACACATTAAAAATACACTGTTATTGTGACAAGAAATGTAGAATTTATTTAAAATCTTTGAAAATAATCAAATTTAAATAGTAACAATGTTATGAGGATGTGTTAGTAAAGAAAACGGTAAACAACCATCAAACGCTTGGACGTAGGTGCATAATATTGCTACCGGCCAAACCCAATTTTAGTACAAACTAGTTATGCCTAGCTCAAACTAGATTGCCCCGAGAGTGCAGGACAAACCAGATTGATTATAACGTAGTTATGGTGCTCTGTATCACGGTCCGTATTTCACTAAAGTTTATAGCGAAAATGGTGTTATTGTAAACCAGGTACGATATGTGCCAACTATTGCAATCGTTCTAAAGGATCTTGTTAGTTAGGTCGTGCTCGCAACCTGGCTTTTGGTTTCAAATGGTTCCAGCAAGATTTCGCCACCAGTCACAACGCTGTACCCACTATTTCTTTACTCCAAAGAAATTTTAGCAACAGCCTAATGATTTCCCGAAAAAACAAACCTTCCATACTCCTCCAACCTTTCGCCGCATACAGGTGAATAACGTGTTGGGAATAATGAAGGAAAACATATTGCGAAATGAGTCACCAATTGGCATTGCGGATCTTCTTGAAAAATATACATGTTAGAAGCATACAACAATTCCTTTTACTGTTTCACTATACTATACTACAAAGTATAGTGATCGGAAAAAAAATCGATGTTGAGTATTTTGTGGAAATATCTGTATTGGGACACCTAAGTCCAAAAAGTGTTTTTTACAAAATGTCTGTATTTCTGTATGTCTGTCTGTATGTATACAAAGCTAGAGAGAAAACTATTTGATCGATTTCTAACAAATTTGCACCAAACATGTAAAATAGGACTGTATAGATACGCAAAAATAGTTTTTGAAAAACAATCCCCTTTTTGCCAAAAAACCACAAAAAAATCATTTATTATTTTTATTAAAAAAATGGCTCTAACGATTTTGATAAAATTGACTTATTTGTAGTTCTTAATGTGCCCTAAAATGTGCAGAAAATCGCATTTTTTTTTAAATTCTCGTTTAGATAATAATAATAATATCTCATTTTTGCGGAATTTTTTGGCCAAAAAGGGTGTTGTTTAAAAAAAAAATTCATAACCTTTTTTCGTGCATCTACACAGACCTACTTGACTTGTTCGAAATCGTTCGAATAGTTTTCTCTCTAGCTTTAATAATAATGCTCCTAATTTGATGCATCCCCTCTCCTACTTTAATACAATTGTGAAGTCGCTGTGAATCTGTTTGATAATTTAAATTTGTTTGTGAGAAATTATGTGCCAGTTTCTGGTACCGTTTATTCATCATTACGTACAAAGGCTCTTCAACAGGGCTACAAGAGTTGCCTGAAATTTAATGAATTAAATTATAGAACACGTGTGTGTTCAAACTAAGGCGGGTTACACACCGGTGTCTCTGACACTATGTCGCTGACATTTATCGAGCTAGTGACATGCCCCTCGAAGACCAACCTGTGTTATCTTATGGGGCTTTACACACCGGTGTCGCGGACACGTTGTCAGCGACTCGTGTCACTAGCACGTGTCTCTAGCGAACCAACCGGTCGGTGTTTGGACGGACATGTCTCTTGCCTCTTGGGTCCGCGCATGCGCAGAACGTATTTCTAGTCAGTAGTAAAGTCGCTGCGGTACAATCTGTTTTGTTCGAGGTGAGTCGTGATAGCAAAATGCCGCTTCCTGATAATGAACAGACGAATAAAGAGTTTGTTGCAGCAGTAGAAGAGTTCCCAGTGCTGTACAACTACAATTTGAAGAATTATAGCAATCGTCAAAGCAATAGGTCAAACCTTTTCGTTTGAAAATATTTGTTCTGATTGTCACTGCCTCGATGTTACACTTATCTTTCAACAGACCGCACAGTTTTGTATAAGATTCAGGTTTCATCCTATAAACATTTTGGAACTTTTCAGGGTGTTGGAAGAAATTGACTGGATAACAAATTATCTTTCAAATATGGATGGGTCCATAATTCTCTTGCAATATGTAGTCTATTCTTCGCCGTCGTCTTCTTCTCCTTAAAACCAACAGCAACAACACAGCATCCTCCTCCGACGACGACATTTTCTAAAATAAGCTGACTCCTTCTCTTCCTTGTAATGTCAGCGACACCGGTGTGTAACCCGCCTTTTGCATGTCACTGGCATCATACTAGTGACATCAGAAATGTCAGCGACATGGTGTCAGCGACACCGGTGTGTAACCCGCCTTAAGTTTTAAAAACTTCTATTCATTTCGTGTATTTTTGTCTAAAAATAAAACATTTACAACTATTACAATTATTCAAATACTTTTTACTACGGTGCATACTGTAGTTATAGATTTCTAACTTTGCATCATCTTAAGGGTAACATTCATGACTCACATTTAATTAGCGCGGAAAAAACTGCTTAGAATACGAGTACGTAAGTTTAAAGGTATATGCTTATATGATCGTAAAAGCACACATAGAAAGGAGTTTGAAAAAACAATTATTTAAAGCGCAAAAATAATAAAAATGCGAATAAAACAGTTGTTCCGATCAAAAACTTAGAGACTCATGTTTTGTTATATTCATTACCATAACTTAACACTGATTTGAATAAAAACCCCGAACCAAAAAACAAGGAACAAAAACAATAACTAAACAACTGAATTGCAAGGTATGCTTATTACGCTACCCTTATGTACATTTCGATGACATGGTCACCATCCTCAGAGGGTTTTAACACTAAATCGAAACGTACATCGAATTCAGAATCAGTTTATTATCATTCACAACCAACAGTTTTTGTAGGTTATATTGACGTACCAAAAGAGTACACAAATAAATCTACAAAAAGTGCTTACTGTATTATAAATCAATTCATAAATCTGTTGTTACTTATTGTATACAATATAGCTGATTTGGATCAAACATTTAACTTAATGTTAGGTTGTTGAAATATTTAACCAAAAGACGTCTATTTGCAACTAATTTAGTATATTTAGAATCAGACGATACTCTTTACATTCTAACATTTTATTTTTTTTAGATTAGGCACAAGTAAACAAAATGCTTGCTGTATTATAAGTCAAACAACAAGTTTTACATGTTATATTGTTTCATTTGGTTGATAAAATCAACATTTGTTTGAAATGTTGAATATATTGATTTTTTAAATATGAATGGTGAAATTTCAACTAATGCCGAAATTCGAATTATTGTGTTGATTGTGTCTATTTCGACCTTTGTCTTACATTAGCTATGTAAAGGTCACTCCTCAATCGTAATTTCCGTGAAGATATCAAAGTATACAATAATTGGTTTGCCTTAGCTTCGCCATGGTTCTCCGGCGGCCATGGTTTTGTTCGGAATAAACCAGAGAATAAAGAAAAAAATGTTAAAAGATTAAATAAAAATTGTTTCATTAAGTAGGCCTATTTTTAATATAATCGGTCAGAAAAATAATCGATTATTTTGTATTGTAATGAAATTAAAAATAAGAATAATAGAGCTTAGAGCTTTTAAAATACTTTAATACACTAAATGTGACTACTGTATTATAAATAATTAACAAAATAGTCTTGAGGTTTAGCAACATGTTTTTATTGAGTAGGAATATTTTGAATATATTAGGTCAAACAAGTAAAAAAATGTTTTTTTTAATGAATTTAAAAGTAGTAGGTCTAATAACAACGATTAGGGCTTGGAAAATACCTTTTACAGTAAATGTGTTTAAATAATTAATTATGTCAAATGAATTTATTAGACCGAAAACCGTAGATTCTAAACTCGTTTAGAACATAGAAATCATATTAAAACTTGTGTCGGAATGAGTCCGACAGTGGAGCGCGACGGCAAATTAGTGATGTCGGACTTAGTTCGCCTATGGAGCGCCAAAGGTTAATGTGTCTGAGAAGGTGTAAGAACCATAAGAAACTGTCTGATTTATGAGAAAACATCTTTTAATAGTTCCTCAAGTAACATATATAAAATTCAGCTTTTATACTATAACGTAAGTATAATTGTAATTCATTATAATTTAAGGGTGTCTGACAGGGGGTTGCAACTGTACTAAGTGTCTGACAATAGACGACGTGATTTATAATATTATTCCAAATAAAATATGTGAAAACTGAGCTTTATACTTTAACGAATTTAAGGTGCAATTTTATACACATTTGCTACCTGTTAAGTGTCAAAGCCACCGTGATCCGAACTTCATAGTCGGGGATCGTTTTTACCTGTATTAGGGACATACACTCAGAAACTTTCAGGTTTTATGACATAAGGAACGCCTGATCGTCGCGGGGTCTTGTCTATAACATGTTTTTTATTTCAAGTATTATAGTCATACTAACACTTGGAATATAATTGATAGCAAAATTTTGAACAGGTTTTCCTTGTTTAGGAGAACCTAATTATAAACAAAAATAGTTTTCTTATAATATATTATTGGTCAGTTTTAGGCATACTAATTTAACTCGGTGCATAGATCGAAACCTACTGTGATAATATAATGTACTTCCTGTGACCCCCCTCCCCCTCCCTCTAACTAATTTGATCCTCTGTACAGTTGAAGTTATAAAAATACAAATGTTACCTATTTAACAAGCAGGAATAATATAATAAAGTATAAACCCAATTTAAAAAAATTTAATTTCAAAATATATATATTTATTGCCCTTTCATTTAAATAAAGTGTGAAAACCTTAATATAGCCTTCTTTTTACTTTCTCACTAAACTATATAGTAATGAGAAAGTATAGTGATCGCAAAAAAAAATCGATGTTGAGATTTTTGTGGAAATATCCGTTTTGGAACCCTCTGAGTCCATAAAAGTGGTTTTTACAAACCACATACATGTCTGTAGTATACAAAGCTAGAGCGAAAACTATTCGATCGATTTCAAACAAATTTGCACCAGAGATGTCAAGTAGGCCTGTGCAGATGTACAAAAAACGGTTTTGAAAAATTTTGAAAACCAACCCCCTTTTTGGCAAAAAAAAAACATTTTCAGTTATTATTTTTTTTTATAAAAAACGGCTCTAACGATTTTGATCAAATTTTGCTTATTTGTAGCCTTTAATGTACCCTACCATATGCATAAAACCGCATCTTTCTAAAAATTCTCGTTTAGCTAATAATAAAAACAGAGTGTTGGGGGTTTTTTGGCCATAAAGGGGGTTGTTTAAAAAAAATTTCAAAACCGTTTTTCATTCATTTATACAGGCCTATTGACGTGTTTGGTGCAAATTTGTTCAAAATCGATCGAATAGTTTTCTTTCTAGATAATAATAATAATATTTAATAGTTAATCTCCTACTTTAAATCACCTCTACTACCACTCCTACAATTATGAAGTCACAGTGACTCTGTTTAATAATTTAAATATGTTTGCGAGAAAGTATGTGCCAGTTCCTGGTACCGTTTATTAATTTTACATCAGTTTCTGCATGGCAGACAAAACGCATATTTAATCACAGACAGATATAAAAAATGCCATAACGGACACGAACAAATTATCGCCTAGAATTATGTATTCCTATCCATTTGGAACTACACACTTATTTCTTTACTTAATTTAATTAAAATGTCAAGCAAATATAATGTTTTATATTTTTGTTTGCAATAATTAAGTATAAAATAAATGCTAAAATAATAAATGTCCAATACAATTAGCTAGAGTGTGTTTTTTCTTGTTCAGGACAAATGTTTTTTTTTTGTTCTTGAAATTTTTTGTAGTCTTTTTTAGAAACTTAATTCGGTTAAAACAAACTAGTGAGGGAAACACAGATTGTGTGAGCGAGACAATCTCAATGTTTACACAAACAACCGTAGTGGTGTTATCTTCCGTAGTGGTGCGATTTAAACTGTTCTTGTTTGGTGTAAAGATTATTAGTTTGTATGTCACTCTTTTTGTCTTGCTTTAAAGGTCATCGTAGTATCATGTCCTGCATTGGTACGGATTATTGACCAGTATATATATAAAGGGAAAACATGTGAAACAGGGAACAGGATTTACAAAATTGTAAAACGCAAAACGGATGCTTATTATGATTATTGTTAAAATGAGACCTTGCGAACAATTTTATAATAAAACTTTAACGAAATAATTGGTTATTAATTAATTTAACATTGATCTTACGGTGTACAAATCTAAGTTAGCCACCATTACAACAAAACCGTATTTTGTTCCCTCAACCTCTCACTGATACTTCCTATACTGTTTAGTACATAGTACTTTAAGGTTATATAGTGTAATACACTTAACTTGCGAATTATACCCAAATTTTGAACAGGTTTTCTTTAAGTAGGAGAACCTAATAATGAACAAAAATAGATTTGTTATACATAGTCAGGAATTGTTTTATTTGTGTCGTGCATCGACAGTTTGTAGAGAATTCAACCGATTTTTATCTTAATTTTAACACAATTTATTTAAATTTACAAAATGTTAAATTAATTTCTCATACTTAAAACTCTGTTAATTTGAATTTTAGATGAACACTTTTCTGTTTAGTTTTCAGAAGAACCTAAAACTTCATCCACCAAAACGTAGGTGATGTAAGACCAGAGATATCAAAAGCAATATAGAAGGTCGGGGGAGACTTTAATCTTGCTATTCTTTGTAGATAGATGAAAGGTGGGAAATGTGATTCAATAAAAACTTGTAAAAGTGTACAAACCCTTAACTTAAAAAAACAGTAGTTATGCAAGCAATACACTGTTGTAAAAGGGTGCTTATAAAATAAGTCCAAAAGTTTAAACACATTGACAAATTTTATTGTTTGCTTCCCAGTATAGGGAGGATATTTGCGGGTCTGAAAACCAGCAAAAACTAAAAAGCTTTAGAATACAAAGTGATATCGACTTTGTTGTGGTGCCGATAGTAACGTAAAATTCAATATGATCTGAAAGAAATTTCGTTTTTAAATGTCCATTTTAATGTGAGCTTGCGCATTATGATCACCTCATACTAAATACCATGAAACAGCTGAGATTATTTACAGGTAAGTTATTAATATTACTTCGTAACGTGTTTAATTTATATTATTACTAGCTGGCCCGACCCGGCTTTGCACGGATAGACAAATCAACCTGATACTAATAATCAGCCCAAGTGTTTTAGTTCATTGTAAAAAAAACGTTCATTGTAGGCCTAACCTAAAATTATATTCAGTTTTTGATCCAAATCAGTTGTTGATCAAAATCAGCTGTTTTAAGCTTTTCATACGAACAGCTGTTTTTTGTGCCCATGATAATAAAATCAAAAGAAATCTTTCTTCTTCTTCCTTAAGATTGACCTTCCATAAGATTTACATTGAAACTTTGAGAGCCACTGGGGCGTAGCCCTTATCACTAAGGGGTATGAAAAATAGATGTTAGCCGATTCTCAGACCTACTTAATATACTCACAAAATTTCATGAGAATCGGTCAAGCCGTTTCGGAGGAGTACGGGAATGAACATTGTGACACGAGAATTTTATATATAAGATTACTGAATTGAGAGCTACTTTTCTGAAAGAAACCAAATATAATTTCCAAGTTTTGCTTTTACACACTTTTGCTTCGATTTCTTTGTTTGTATTGTATCTGAATGTAATTGTCTTGATTTATCCCTATTGGTCTTTATATGACTTCAAAAAATAACGGACGAAAAGTATCACATACAAATAGTGGAATGTATTGGTATTTTAACTATCCAAAGTACTAAATTTAATTATATAATA
>JAGFPH010014120.1:0-24531 GCA_018207615.1 Philaenus spumarius | reverse complement strand
GATACAAAAATAAAAGTGTGAAATTTAATAGCTGTTATGTGAATCATTTTTGATAAAAAAAGTGTTCCTAAATAGTATTTAATTTGTGTAAATTTCTGAATTATTAATTTCAAGTGATTCAATTTATAAGTCTTCAATCTTTAACACAATTTTACTTGTTTAGTATCCGTTATGCAATTTATTATAACATGAATGCCAGTTAAGGAAAACACCATCAGTAACTTATTGTATTCTACTCATTAAACTAAATATTTTAAAGTGTTTACATAAATGTAGGCCTACTGCCTATTTGATAAGTATTTTAAAAATCAAACTGAATTTTACTTGCAGGCATTACATTCGTTGCAACATCCCTAGTTATTGATCTTGAAGAGCCACAAGAATTTATTGCAGATCATCCGTTTGTGTTTGCTATCATGCAAGATAATTTGATACTTTTCCATGGAAAATTGTCAAACCCTTAATGTATGTCACGTCTTATAATATTTAAATATGTTGAGGAATAAAAAATTTTAATGTTAAATTTTAAAGATTTGTGAATTATTTAGAACCTAGGAAAATTATAACTCATAATGTTTTAATATTTTGGTGAACACAAAATAAAAGTTTTAAATTTAATATGAGTATTATGTAAAAATTGGTAGGAGAAAAAGAGTTTCTAAAGGGAATTTTGTAGCTGTATAATAATTCTGAATTATTAATTTTAAGTGATTCCATTTAAAAGATTCCAAAATCCCCCAAAATGTTTAGTAAAATTGTATTTGTTTCATATTTGTTATATAATTTAGTAGTCTATATCACTAGTGAGAACACCATTCGTTGCTTATTACAAGGAGTTATAATAACTAGTGCTAGTGAAAATAAATAAAATCTAAAATGAACACCAATCTGTATACAACAAATATAGTCTAGTAATGTAGCTCATATTACTTGTTTAAGATTTATATATGCAGGTGTCTTGTTTAAATGGGATACCATTATTATCTTGTACACTATAAATCTGACAGCAAACTTAAATGGAGAACCTTTCCTTGTTTTTTTGAGAAATTAAAAAATATGTTGTTAAAACATTTGTAAATATTAAACAATAATTATTGAGAAATGGCGGCCAACTTTTGAATTTCTTATGGAAAACCCTATATTTTTTAAAGTTATTAAGACTTTTTTGTTGTTAGTGTTTTTTTTTTGACGCTACTAACTAATTAAAAATTAGAGGAGTATGCATTTTTTTAAACTCCCTATCTGAGAGGAAGATATTTTTGATCGGAAACGTTTTGAACCAATGAAAATCCGTCTGTTCATTAGGCTACAAGTTTTCAATTTAAAGAACTGTTTTCTTTATTGGAAATTGTTGGCCAACTTTTGATTGTTTTTATGGAACACTATATATTTTATGATGATTTTTTATTTTACTAAATTTTTTATTCTGAATCAGCTGATATTTGTTTTTGATAAGCAACAATGAGAATGAACAGCTGATATTGAACAATTGTTATCAACTTCATTTTTCAAGTGTGACAAATGTGTTGTTTTGTCACTCAATTCCTCTGCATTATGGTTTAAAAAAATAACAATTGTTGATTTAAAAAAGTTATTTGTTTGTGTAAACAATGCTTTATTAGTGTTGAGAGCGTTTTCATTGGTTCAAAAAGTTTCCATTCAAAAATATCTTTCTCTCAGATATTGTGTTTTTAAAACTTTATACCCCTCTAAAATATATATAAAAAAAAAACACCAAGAACAAAAAAGTCTTAAAATAACTTGTAAAATCCAAAATCTTCATAAAATATAGGGGTTTCCCATAAGAAAAGTGCACAGCCATATTGGAAAATGGCGGCCATTTACAAATATTTGAACTACTCATTTTTTAATTTCTCAAAAAGAAAGAAAAGGTTTTTCACTTAAAGTTAGCTGTCAGATTTTTAGTTGACAAGATACCAATGGTGGCCCATTTGAAAAAGACGCTCTGTATATACCTAACATGAGTTTTTCAAAAATAATTTCTCTCCAGACTTAGTACAATTAGAATTTTATACCAAATTAATTCTAATTTGGTATAGTAAAGAAGACACGTGCCTGCTGTGGTATTTATTCTACTCACCAAAACATGTACGTGAAGTAGGCCTATTTGTATAACTTAGTTGTACTACTTCACATATTAAAGCCAAACTGAATTTTACTTTAAAATTATTGTCTTATCTATGATGATTAATAACCTGTAACATATGCGATCAGTGTAACACGAAATCATAATTTAAAATACTTATATACATATTTTATATAAAGACAGTAAAGACACAAAGTATGAAGGGAGTAACAGATTAAGACATGTACATTTACATATATATAAAGAGAGACGCAAAATCAAGTAAACTATTCTGATTAAATTACATTCACATATATTATATAAAATAAGAGACGCAAGCTCTCTTATTTTAATAAAATTTAACAAATAAATAAAGCAGACTTAACCTTAATAAATAATAAAAGACATCGTTTGTAAATGAACAGCGATACAAGTGTAATATATAAATATAATATGACATTGGACATTGGAGATAGAAAAGTGTAAGCTATAAACAATAAATAAGAACAGTGCTTATTAAAACCAAAACAAAAAGAGTAATCACATAAAGAACATTTATAACACAATTAAATATTTAATAAAAGAACTATACAGGGTGTTTAAAAAAACGTTCCAAAACTTTGGGATATGATTCCTCATACAAAAAGTAAGAAAAAAGTACCTATAAACATAGGTCCGAAAACGCTTCGTTTTCCAGATATCCGCCATTTTGTTTTTTGTACAAAATAATTCATATCTAGAGAACGGTTTGACTGATTGAGTTCAAACTTGGTATGAAGTTTAACCTAAAAATGATATACCTCCAGAAAAATAAACGATTAAATCCAATCATGCGTTTCAAAATGGCGGCTGTTTGAAAATTTCAAACCTAAATTACTCCAAAACCGTACATTTTAACGAAAAATGTCAAGATACCTTTTTTGTAGCCCTTTTGATTCCCTATCGGATGATGTAACTGTCAAAACAATCGGATGAAGGATAACAGTTAAGTTATGTGTACTAATTGGTTTGTTCAACCCGGCATCCTATACCAACACAGTAAATAATACAATATTGTATGGACATTTGTTGTCATTACCTTTTAACTTAGCTATTATCCTTCATCCGATTGTTTTGATCGTTACACCATCCGATAGGACATCAAAAGGGCTACAAAAAAGGTATCTTGACATTTTTCGTTAAAATGTACGGTTTTGGAGTAATTTAGGTTTGAAATTTTCAAATAGCCGCCATTTTGAAACGCATGATTGGATTTAATCGTTTATTTTTCTTGAGGTATATCATTGTCAGGTTAAACTTCATATCAAGTTTGAACTCAATCAGTCAAACCGTTCTCTAGATATGAATTATTTTGTACAAAAAACAAAATGGCGGATATCTGGAAAACGAAGCGTTTTCGGACCTATGTTTATGGGAACTTTTTTCTTACTTTTTGTATGAGGAATCATATCCCAAAGTTTTGGAACGTTTTTTTTAAACACCCTGTATAACACAATCATGTATGTCACAATAATGTCTGTAGTGAAAGAAGGAAATAGATTTAATATTGTTAGCAGTGACGATTGAGCGAGTGATGAAGATTTCCGAAGGATTCGTCACTTCTTCCTAAAATACAGCTGAGAGTGAGTTCTAATGTCCGTTTACAGTTTAGTTGATAGCATGGGCAGGCATTGTCCATGCTATTCAAACGGAAATCATACGCTAGTAGCCCGCTTGAAAACATCACAACCTCATAAAACTCATTTAAACTAAATATTAGGAATATGTAAATAGGGTTTACTTAAATATGAGGTACGTTACTGAAATGAAGACATTTGGCTCTTGAATTAAACACTGAGATAAGGATATTCGTAATTCAATGTTGTTGTGAATAGGAGCCGATGTAGTTAGGTTAGGTAGTGGCGCGGCAAAAGCCTCCATAAGGCCCATGCTATCAACTAAACTGTAAACGGGCAATAGTAAATGTAGAGGTCTAGATTTTTTCATTCAAATAATGAGTTTTTGGTGACTTAGTATAAAAAATTGTAGCCTAAAGGAAAGTTAATTAGTAGTACAGAGATTGTACACTTCGGCGAAAAGATTCTGCGAGTAATTCGACAGGATTGAAGTGATAAGTATTTCACGACCATGTGGTTACCATCTTTGTAGTTTGTGCATACAGAACTTGTGAATTGTGTAAAAAGAACAGTGATGTGTGAGCCCATCGTCAATACGCAAGCATAAAAAATAATATTTAAATATAGCCTAGGTATTATATGAACTTTTTTTACAATTTCAGTAAACTTCATAACGTAGAGTATAGTAATTTTCAGTCTTCCAGTAAAATCATTTTTCTAATATTATAATTTAAATTGCGTCTCATCTTTGGTATTTTCTAATGTTGTATGTTTTAAATTGTAAAGTTATGTTTTGTGTCTTATGTAAATTGATAGTTTTTTATTGTTGTAAAGCAACTTACAACATGTCGGAGTAAACGTTCTGAGTTGTTCACCACGTTGTTTTGATTTTCATTTGTTACCACAATTCCATTTAGTGAGCACTTTTGCAGCTTGACGAACCTCGCCCCGGATAATATTGATAAATAAAGTAAAGCTTTTGAGTAAGTTATGATATGCGAAATTGAAAAAAATGGCTCATGTATGATTATGTTGGCGCGAAGAGAGAAGTATTTGCCGCCTAAATCATGGTTCAGAGTTGTGCAATGCAAGATCTGTACTATGTACAATATGGCGCAATATAGTCACAGATGATGTCATGTGGCATAGATACTGGATTGACAGATATGTCAAAAAGGTAAATAAACAAAGTTTTAGGTTATGTAAGTGTTTTTATTTTGATTTTGAAGTAAAGTTATTTTATTAAAGAGTGGTTTCTATTGCAATTAAATAATAAAGCAAATAACTATTAAATGATAATAATTCACAATTAATCTTTTTATTAAATTTAATATATTTTTTTTTATTTTGAATTTAGAATAAATACGAATTCCAATTTTTTTAAAAACTTTTATAAGTAATTTTGTTTTTATCACGCCTAACGTCATAAACCTAAATATGGCAATAAAAAAGTTTCTAATTAGGGGCTGTTTCCGCAATATAAAACATATACACTTTTTTTTAAATTATCAAATTAAATATATATAAGTTTTGCTTATTTTAAAGGTTTAGTATTACAAATACATTTGTTTGTTCTTAATAATTTGGGGTCCATGAGTTGCAATCGAATAATACAATTAGTACATTAATACTGTAACATACATTAAACTTTCACTTACATTTGTCACTTAATCAAATATTTTAATGCCTGCTTTGTTCTGACATTTTATCTACAATTCTTATTAACCCGTATTATGTATATATTTTGTCAATATCTTCAAGATGTAACCCGTTGCTAAATTATTGCTATTGTATGTGAACCCGAAATACTCAAAAATTGCGCCTACATTATGCTGATGATTTACAGTGAGTTAAAGGGGTTTGTTTTACTTTTGAATCAATGAATTATATTCTTTTATGGGCCAATATATAAAATACAACTAATTGATATGTTTGCATAACATTAAACATTATTTATTTGTCAGAAAATGTTCACAGTTTAGGCTATTATATTGATCAGATAGTTTCTAGATTCCCTATTTTATATAACTGTAGTTTTAATTAAGTAGTCTTCTCATTTAAATGAAATAAGAAAAAAACTCAATTTTACTTTCAGGTGTTCCCTTGAATCTATTAACACCAGCTGTGCCGGAACCTCCCAGAGAGCAGTTTACAGCTAACCATCCTTTTGTGTTTGCCATCATGCTAGATAATTTCATAGTTTTCCAAGGAAAGTTATCAAAAGTTTAAAAAATAATTTAATTCACATCATCACATGTAATTTTTAAATATTTAGAAAAGTGAAAAGTCTTTACTTCTTTATAATAAGGAGATTTAAAAAAATGCAAAAAAGCTGTAATAGTATATTTCATCAAGACCGAATGTGAATCTTTTCAATACGAGCTCAACTTAAACGACCGATGCAAAGCCGATGTCGGAAAATGAGCGAGGATCGAAAAACTACTTTTGGCTCGTGTGATGAACGATACTTTTCACCACACTGTGATTAATAATAAATTTAATATATTTTTTTCAAAACAACCTATCGTTTCTCAGTAACATTCCTAAAGTACAATAACAAGAAAATTAGTTATAAATTATAACACCAGTAGCGCTATCAGTAATAATTATGATTTGAAATGTCGTCTTATTAATTTATTAGACATAATGACGATTTTAACAAAAAAAACAAAAAAAAAAAAAAAACAATAAAAACTACAAGTACCTTAAGACAAACATGATCAATTAGATATTTTTTTAAGAGCTTACAAATTCGATAATAATATTGCAACTAAAACAAAGAGGCCTGGAGAGTTTAAACCATTTCCCATCAACAAGTGGTTATTAATAACCCACGAAAATGATCGATTTACAATCGGGGTTTTGTTTAATTTCAACAACCTGTTCTTTGGTGACATTTTTAATTTCAAGTTTGTTATATACAGGTAATACATACAATGCTACAGCTTATACGCAAGTTAGAAAATACGAAACTCACAGAATTTGGGAGTAATTTAGAGAGGACAGATATAGGGGTTGCAATATGTCCACCTGACAACCTAATCCTGTGTCAGGGCTGGAAAACTTCATTTACTTTTCTTTATCGATCACTTTCTGGATACCCTTCAGAGATAGATGAAGTTGACTTCACCTTAAATATATTTCTATTAGTAGTCTATACAGTTAAATAGTATTCGTAGTACGCATTTATCATAATTGATTATACACAAATAAACCGGAATTTTAAAATTTTTAAGCGCTTTTTAAAATAGAGGGGCAACATTACAAGTAAAATTTACTCTAGTCTTTGTAACTACTTACATTTGAAATAAATATAAAAAATCAACAAACTGTAAGATTTAAAATGATCCATCATGTAAAATTTGTATCGTCGAATGATTCGGTTTTGTTGATTTTGAAAGACTTCTATGTAAACTATCTAAAGAAAGGATTATTAATTAAAGGTTTATATTTTATTTTTAATTTAGGCCTATAAACTGTATAGACTAATGGGAAATGCGAAAGAAATCTTTAAAACTATAAAAGCTGCAATCAAATATGTAATGCCATAAATAAAAAAGGGCAGAAAAAGCAAAACAAAAAACTAATTGAAATATAAATAAATAGGTAAATTTTACAAAATATATCTATCTATCTGTCTATTTATTTGCATCAATTTGGCATACATAGTGCAGCAATGCTGCGGTATACATTTGAATTGTCATACCTTAATACATATAAAACCATCACATACAACACAAGATACAATACAACAAGTACACAACATACAAATTTACAATACAAACAAATTAAGACACAGTGAATCCATGTTTACATGATATCTCTTATTAATTAACTTCTGAGTGTCATCCTGAATACCAAATGCATCCTAGTCACCCAGAGGTCATGAACTGAGGTACTCCTCCACTGAGTAAAAAGCATGCCTCAAAAGGTATCCTCTGAGTGATCCACGAAAATTCTCGAAACGGCTTTGTTTTTTAATATTATCTGGAAGTTTATTAAATAATTTCAAACCAGAGTAATAAACACCACGTTCTAAAAATTTCAAACTGTGCACAGGATATTGCAATATTTTTTTCCTCATCAGATATGTATGGTTATATTGTTTTTCCTCGAACATACCCTGGTTTGCCTTAATAAACAACAACATTTCATATATGTAAATAGATGGAAAAGTTAAAATTTTGTATTTTTCAAAAAAAGGCCTACACGATTGATTAAATTTAAAATTAAACATTATTCTAATTATTCGCTTCTGAATACGGAAAATTTTAAAAGCATCGACAGAGTTCCCCCAGAAGATCACCCCATATCTCAACAGAGAACATACATATGCAAAGTAAACAGTTTTTATGGTTTTTACACTGGTAATCCTTGAAACCATTCCGAGAGCAAAGCAAGCTGATGCCAGGGAATTCGCAATCTTTAAAATGTGGCATCTCCAATTTAAATTTTCGTCCCCAATAACACCAAGAAAATTTACATTAACTGTGTTTTGTATTTCTTCCTCGCCTCTAACAATAATTTTATTTGGAGTTGTTCAAAATAAAGTCATTCTTGTTAGGTTTTTAAATAAAAAATTAAACCAAGTAAAATTATATATGTAGGCCTAATTACTATTATCTAAATATGTTATACTATAAATGGTACCCAAAATAGATTTCAATGAATAGGGAATGTGTTATAACTATTTTTATAATTACATACAATTAAAAATAAGTTAAGGTAAGAAACTTGAACTATTGCGATACATTTTAAATAATGTATGCAAATGTAAAATAATTGAGAGATAGAGGAAAAGCTTTATTGTAAGAAAAATGGGCAATAAAGTATATTTCCCCTTAAGCATATTTGACAAAAGGGAAAATAGTTTTGTCAAAAATACCAATTTTAAGAAACGGTAAAAACACTATACTTTTAAGACAGTTACAACCAAGTTTAAGAAAAAATGCGCCGAAAAGCGGAAAATCAAGAATATTACAAATGGAAATTAGCCAAAAGTAATTTCCAAAATAAAGTAGGCACCAGAAAAATCATAATCCAGTTATCAAAAGGATATCCATCTGGTGAAAACATAGTTATAACATTGATGAAAACTTAATTTTTTTTAACAATTTATAAAGCAATTCTTGTCAGAAAGGTTTGGATAGTACGAAGTTTGTTTAGTTGACAGAAAGACACGCCCATCGAAAGCGCAAGGTCTATAATACAGAACGAATTAGGCAATTAAGATAAATGAAACTAATTAATTAAGGTGATACTTTAGGTAATAGGGAATATAACCAGGAATCTGGGGACATAATTTAAAAAATTTATAGAACTGAAGATAAAGGAATACATCAAGACTCGTAATGAGAAAAGTAGGTAGAGTAAATTAAAAATGCAACTTATCTAATGGAACAGGGAAATTAAGACGGCAGGCACTTTGATACTCATATTTGGTCACCATGTAGTAACGACTTATAAACCCTAAGCCACATGTTAATTTATAATCAGTGTGAGCTCTTAGAGTAAAATTAATGTAGAGTCAAAATTAAACAATAAACAGCATTTTCAATATCGGTAGAACTTCAGGACTATACTATTTGTAAGTCAAAAGTAAATTCTAAGCGATCAGCAGGAACGTCTAGTCTTCCTTGGAAGAATCTATGGCCATTATGATGGAATCCAGACCAATGGATCACCAAGAGCACAAAACAGATGCAGCATAATGTAATCAACAGGAATTGGGAAATCAGCGAGTCCAGGGCAACTACAAGACCTCCAGGAACTCCAAGTATAGGATTACGCACAAGCATCGCTCAAGGTCCGCTAAATTACACAAGTAACACATTCATGGATAATATTTAAAACAAAATAACTACACCTGAATAAATTCTAGGTTCATAAAATAATTAAATATGGAAACAATTAAATTAATTTAAACTTATTACCAATCCATCTCTTACAAAGGTGTTTTAAATGATGATAAATATTAAACCAATAGCCTACAATTGTCGAAATAGGTAAAAGGTAATTCAAATCAAATATATCGCAATTTGTATCAATATTTCATGTTTCTATACATAATACGTTAGAATTAAAACAAAATAAAATAATATCATTCTATTTTAAAAACAAAATAAATTTTTCAATTAGTACAAGTTAGTTTCTGAACTGATAGTGTTTCAAATATGTCTGTAAGTTTTAGTTTAGTAAAAAGTTGTTACTACATGCCCTCCGGTGGCAGAGATTTGGAAGAAAGGACGGGATCGATGATTTTACAAAATTTGTAGGACATGGTGCAACAAAGATTTAAGAAATGCCACCAATGCTGAAAATGCGTTATTGACAAAATCCCCAAGAGACAGTCCTCTTACAGGAAAATTGTATGTACAGTTTCCTCACTCCGGGAATGTGTCCAAGAGGGGAAGTAAAGAGGGGTCCCCACGATTTTTTTTGTTGCGTCAAACGTCATCAGTACAACCTCAATAAAAAAAATAGACCTCTGTTCTTCACTTTACACCCTAGTTTGTCACTGTAAAATAAGGGTAATTAAAAGTGATAAACACATTTTTCTTAGAGAACAGGACGTGTACAAATTAGTTGCTTTATTCATAAATGTATACAGGATGTTACAAAAATCCTTATCGTGTAGGATACAGGATACCTTTTAATACAGGATCGGATCCTATACACTAAAATGAAAATATTCAGAAACATTTTTCGAATTCGGGTTAGTTTATTTAGTTTTTTGTTAGTTTTTTTTTACAAAAGTATCAAACGTTAAAATAGCAACAACAGTAACTGTGGCCATCTGTAGTAGGCCTAATGTATTTTCATTAGCGATTTTTATATATTGGAAACGGTTACCAAATGAAGTAGTTACAATTTCTTAAAATTTTACCATTGTTATTCATGATAATACAAATCAATATCCGAATTCGAAAAAAACGTTACGAACATTTTCTTATTTTTATTTTAATGTATTGAATTTGATACTTTATAGGGCATTAAGGTTTTTTTTTTGTGGCAATCTTAATGCAAGTTGACAAATCTTTTGCGCATGTGTAAAAAGCTATCAAGAGAATTCGTTCTTGGAATCGACAAATAAAGAGCGCAGAAAGGCGGGAAGTATTTCCTAAGATACCCTTCCCGTTACATCATCCTATTTACTTTTCCCATACAAATTTCTTATGTATATTTACTAACTTTCACCAACCTGGCGACTAACAATACAATGTTAAAAAGAATACAAAACCTAAAACTTTAAATTCATGATGATAATAATAGTATGATTAAAACAAGATAGTATTATGTAGTCATTGTAGTGGACCTACGGAACAGCCAGGATCGCACCAATTCAATGTAAAACAAGCACAAATTGTATTCATTACAGGAATTACCTTTTAGTTTTCTTTTTGCCTAAACATTTCTCGCTTTGAACATTTGTTGTCATCACTTTTATTTTATAAAAAAATTTTGTAAATTTTTTCATTACAGTTATAACATTTTATAATTTTTTGTGTGAAATAAAACCTTACTTATTTATGATAGATATTTGTCATAGTTTTCTCTAAAAGGTGAAATAACTTTTTATTTATATGTTATAAGCAAGTAGGTAAAATTATAAGAATGCGACATTTTCTCAGTTAAATGTTATTTGTGGAATTGGTTGTATCGCCACGGCAGGTTAAGGAGAAGTAAACTTAGAAGGAATGACAAGCCCATTAGGCCAAACACACTCCTAGTTTGCTCGAATTGTAATTAATTATGATTTATTTAAAATATATATGTATAGATTCTTTCTGAACAGTTCAATATTCATATTTATTCTTAAAAAAAAATTTTAAAAGCAAATATACAGAAGAACAAAAATATAGTAATAATATAAATTATTTTAGATTTATAAAAAAAAAGAAAATTCAAATTTGTATGAATAAACTTGTAGACTCTATGAATAATGTTTATTCATACACTTGTATGAATAATTTTCATGAATAAACTTATATGAATAATTTGTATGAATAACTAATATGATTTGTTGGCAAACACAAAACATATTTATAATCATATGGGTTCATGTGATAAATAATAAAATTTCAAAGGTAGGGCCGAAAGTGTTGCATGCATATCTCACAAAAAAAGATGATATTAAACAGAAAGACGGCCTAATTCTAACACATTGCAATCATAAACCGATCTGCAGAGATTGATAACCTGTCAAAGGTTCACTGTTTATTTGAAAACATGATGATGTTAGTTACTTCTACTTGTGAGATGTCTGTTGTACATTTGGAAGTAGTAACTAGTCGTTACACAATTCTGGGACCAGCTTTAGCTGGTTTATGTAGACGGCTGCATTACATAAGCCTATGTCAATTTGGTAGAAGAAAATCGGTAGTTTTGACACTCGAATTATAATTTGCACTGAATTGATGATCAGACGAAAGTATTAATGCACATGGCTACTACCATTTTCCATGCTTTCCATTTTCGTATCTTTGAGTCTGAGAAGCAGTTGGCCCTGATTTCTGCAATGCAGGTGGAACAGATGATCTAAGTTTTAAATCTTACAGCGATTTGGATTGCATGGTGCTGCTATCTGGTAGGGCTAAGACGGTACTAGATGGGTTAGAGTTAAAAGAAGCACGTTGTACGCTTCAAAATGATACGAAACTACAAATTAGGTAAAAGCTCATCTAAACGGCACTAGGCATACGCCAAATAGAGTTATGTATAATGAAAAAATAACAGTAAATGCAAATTAATCAAAGGTACTCTTGGGAAATTTAGTAAGCGATCGTATCGTGGATAGCTAGAAAATGTTGACACAGTAAAATTTCTTGTGGAGGTGCTTTTTCTATAGTCCATCCTTATATATAATTCTGTAAGCGAAATTTTAGATTCAAAATTGTGGGAATTTGGTAAGTCGGAGGATTATGGGAGAGGTATCAAATTAAATGTATCGACTCAAGGAACGAGGGAAAAATATAAGTTTTTTCTAAAATTAAAAACTAAGGGGTTTTTGAGGTCCCCGAAAAACGAAAATCCCCATAAGAAATACATGAAAATACATTAAATCATTTGGTATTAAATAAATAAATTAAAAACAAAAACAGCTGTTCTGTAAAATAATATGACAGTTAATGTAAATTATTTTATTAAATTAAATCTGCTACTTACTAACCTATAAAAAATACACTTTGACACACACATAGAAGAGAAACCTTATAAGTGTGATTTTTGGAAGGTTGTAAGGCTGTTCTATTAACTTTTTATACATTTATACTAATATTATAAAGAGGTAAAGTTTGTTTTTTTGTTTGTTTGTATGTAGGCACTACTGAAACAAACACTATTTACTGCTGGCACTACTGAACCGATTAAAAAAAATAGTTTTACTAATAAAAAGCTTTCCCTGATTAACGTAGGCTATAATTCATTTCGATAAAAACCTTTTTTTATTTCAATATTTGTAAATTTAGTCGGAAAAATTCTTAGGTTAGGCCTAGAATGATAAACCAACACATGTATTTACATTTATTACCATAGCAACCAATTGAATAAAATAACAGATAATATAGCTGTTTGTTCCAATATTTCCATTAACAGCTGATTTCAAAATTTGAAGCAATTATTTTTGTATTTCTAGCTTTTAGGTTAGGGTTTTAAAGTGTAGACCTGAGTCTTGCTGGTTCTTTTAACCATTATTATAACTGCTGTTATCAAATATAAGAAATAATTTGATTTGAACATTTATCATTATTTATCATCTTAGTTTTGAGGTTATTACTAATCCTACACCTTTATTATAAGTAAAACATAACATTTGTTTTTAGAAGGTTCCATTGGGGGTTGGCATGCGGAGCACGCAGGGGTCTCCCCTAGTACTATACTAAGTCTATACTAGTCCACGCAGACAAAAGAATTTATATCAAGAGCAGTGTGGTAACAAAAGGTGAAATTATGGAGTAGAGAAGGAGGACGTCGCAAAATATAAATTAATTATTTGTATCCCATACATTTTATCGTTTTTTAAACAATGCATACAAATAATATGCAATTACGATAGCAACGCTTGCTGAATGATTCATTGGCGAACTAATGAATTATTACTTTCTCACTGTACTATAGTATAGAGAAAGTATAGTGATCAAAATCGATGTTGAGATTTTTTGGAAATATCCGTTTTGGGACCCCCTGAGTCCAAAAAAGTGGGTTTTACAAAATGTCTGTCTGTTTGTCAGTATATCTGTATGTATACAAAACTAGAGCGAAAACTATTCGATCGATTTCAAACAAATTTGCACTAGACATGTCAAGTAGGCCTGTATAGATGCACGAAAACCGGTTTTGAAAAATTTGGAAAAACAAACCCCTTTTTGGCAAAAAAACCCCAAAAAATAAGTCATTATTATTTTATAAAAAAACGGCTCTAACGATTTTGATAAAATTTGGCTTATTTGTAGCCTCTAATGTAGGCCTACCCTACCATATGCAAAAAACCGCATCGTTCTAAAAATTCTCGTTTAGCTAATAATAATAATAATAATAACTGATTTTGGGGATTTTTTGGCCATAAAGGGGGTTGTTTTTCCAAATTTTTCAAAACCTTTTTCCGTTCATCTATACAGGCCTAATTGATGTGTTTGGTGCAAATTAAATCGATCGAATAGTTTTCTCTCTAGATAATAATAATAATAATAATAATAATAATAATAATATTTATTAGTTAATCTCCTACTTTAATAAATCACCTCTCCTACCCCACCTACTATTATGAAGTCACAGTGAATCTGTTTAATAATTTAAATATGTGAGAAAGTATGTGCCAGTTCCTGATACCGTTTATTTCTTTTGTAATAAGTGAAGAGGCAGTCAAATTGTGTAGTAGGAAAAATTTACAAGAAATTAGAGGCTGGCCGATAGAATGTAAGCAAATTACAGCAAATAGAAATATGCCGAGTAAAATTAGTCTGGGAAGTGATATACATATTTACTTGAAAACAAATGTTTAATTTGAGAAATTGAACTATTTATTAAAATCTAATTTAAAAAAAATATTATTTCTGCAGCTTGTTTAGTAAGGGTAGTATCATAATGTTATAAATTGAAACAAAAGTTTAGTTATTATTACACTCATAAACTCCATAGTATGATTTGTTTGGATGTTTTGACTGTCTGGGGATTAACAAAGACAGTTATTAAAAGTGAATAAATAATCAAGTCGGTTTGTAATAATTATTGTTTGTTTTGTAACAGCTTGTGTAGTCCAAAGACATGTTAATGGCTTTTTAATTGCATTTTTTTAAGGAAAATTATTATATTATAAATAAACAATCAACACCGATCGAACAAAACAATTTTCACAAAACAATTCGACTAATGGCGTGCAATTACGGTAGTGATGTTTGGTAAATTATTCAAAGGCGTGTAAATAATCATTTCAAGTAGACATTCGTAGTGAATCAATAACTAAATGTATTGTAATAAGTGCAGGCAATTTGTGTAATGAGTAAACTGACAAGACATAGTACGTTGAGCTTGTAAATTATGTAAAACAGATATTAAACCGTTAAAAGTTAATCACTTCGGTACTAGACTGATTTAGTTGTTTTATTACAGAAATATTAGTTATAAAAGACCAAAATTTATACGTTTTACTAAATTATTCTGTCTATTGGACTGATTTAGTTGTTGGTTGTTTTATTTTAGAAATAATTGTAGACCTACTTATAACTGGGTAACATTCTAACGCTTCGGGAGCTCTGATGACTGCAGGCCATTCTTATTGTAAGACTTTTACCAAAACATTTCGCAGGGGAAAGTTTTTGCTGTTGTACTGATATAATAACGCCCATCTATTTGTTGACCTCAATAGAAACGTGCTTTCTATTCACAAAAAAAAAAAAAAAAAAAAAAAAAATAGGAAGCTTACCATAAAAACGTTATGCAACATAGCGTGAAATGTTATTATTTAGGTTTTTAAACTAATATTTGCTGGCCCAGTTTGGAAAACATTCTCAATAGCCATTAAAAAATAATACGGATACAATGATACTTTTATAGGCTGATATTGATAATGATGATTTAGTTTTTATTTATCATATTTAATTTATAAACATTTTTTTAAACAAACAATTATTGTTTTTCGCTATTAACTGTAAATTATTTTCACTGCCGTATTGATTTTAAACACTTAAACTTGACCAAATCAACAATGACTTTGACCAAAATACAAATATAAGTATTAGATAACTGCACTCCAAGGCGCTTTTCCGCTTAGGCAAGTTGGGCACATACCCCTAGGGCGCAAAAGATTAGGGTGCACAAAATGAGGGACATATATTGTTTTTCAATACATTTATTTCTGGTTCAATGTACAAACATTTTTACACATAAGTTTTAACAAACGTAGGAAAAAAAATTACAACAAACGCACCCTCGCCTGTCAGGCAACGCCCAGCGAGTCATGTGTTGGTGTGTGTGTGCGCTCGGAGCGAAAGGCTGGACAGGACTGTGTGGATGGTGCAGGGTGTCTGACTGATGATGAGTCACCGCCCGTAGGTAGACTACACAGATCGAGGACTTAAGTTGTGCGCACGACCAGCCACCTACTATACGTGCATAAAACATAGAGTGGATGTTGGCCGGGTTGCTTCCACAGTTCAATTGGCTATTGCGCCCGGTGAGTCACCCAATGTTTGTAGGAAATACGCCCCTCTCCACCCCCCGTCCACTACGGGTACCTGATTCCCGCGCGCACAGCTAAAGCCCTCGATCTGTACTGTTTGCGGGCGCCGAGCGAGACAAGACACTGATAGAGTACTCCGTTTTCCGGAGAGTTAAGGGAAAATAAAATCCCTCAAGGACCAAAACTCCGGACAAGGCAAGAACTAAAGGAGGAGGGTGCTTTGGTAGGGGAGAGGGGGGGGGGGGGGGCGCAACTGTTTAAAGTGCCTAGCAGACTGCAAACTTATAAGACAAACACTTGCCTTGCATTTATTTCAGACAAAACTATATTGGCGTTGAGCTACGTTTTCGAAGCGGCCGATAGGCAGTGCTGGGCGTCCTTTCTCCGTAGCTCAGTGTGCAAGCAAGAGCGCCGACGGCCGAATGTCATCCTCTCTCTCTCGCACCTGCTGCGAGGGTAACAGTTGTCATCACCATCTAGCGGCTGCTGCGAAAAGCTTGATATTGGCGGGGGAAAAACTGATTGATCAATATCCATAAGGAGTGTTTGTCTTATAAGTTGTAGTCATTGCTAGTAGTCCAGTCAATGAGTGCTCAAAAGATTGGTGTAGAGTGCATGGAATTTTTTAATAACGTATATCTCGAAAACGTTGGTAATTCGACAAATATTTAAAGGAACAATTTTATGGTAAATTTAATTACATTAAAGTTTATTTGAAAATTTTTTTTCTACAGTTCACCGTTTCCGAGATACGAATCCAAAAATGGGAGCTTTCCACCCTCTTCCGCCCTTAGCTCACCTCCTAGGGGCGGGGACTTTTAGTATGTTTACCTAGTAAATATTCCTAACAAAGTCCTGAAGTCAAAATTATCGCAATTCCATGCACTCTACAATGCATTTATTGACTGAACTATAGGACGCTGGGGAGGTTATGAACGGTCCTGCTGTACTTACAGGCCTGCATTATTAAGTATGAATGTTTTTACAATCATTTCATTAATTTCCAGCAGCTGTTTGTTGAGCCTATTCCGTTTACAAGATACAAATTTGTAATTAATATCATCGAAAATTTCAAGCTTTTTAACATCAGTAAACGTTTACATAAATTACTGATTTTTTGGGTACATTTGGTGGCCTGAACATGATAGAGTGTAACGGAGAAAAAACTTCATACGTAATGAAACTGAATATGTAAAATGGAAATCCATACAGTTTAATTTATTATCATTTGAGAAGATTTCCTTCTTCAGTGTGATTTACGTAAGAGTCTGTAGGGTGAAAGTAAAATAAATTTACTAAAAACATTTCAACTCTTTTTTAGCCCACACGATATTGGAACGAGAAAACTTTTGGCAATTTAGAAAAAGTGCAATAAGCAACTGACTTCTTCCGGGAACTTCCAGTTTTCCTGTATTGCTGTCTAGTAACTAAATTGTAAAACGATTGTATTTTCCAATTCAGTAGTTTAATAGTTTCTTTACTGAATTATTGAAATATGAATTATATAAATTCATTGTAAAAGCAACCTGCATTAGAATAATAAGAGAGAATAATAATTGCTGTTTTAAAATATAGAGTTGCTATAAATATACAGGGTATCCCCGAACTCCTGGATTTGTTCCTGGGAACGAGACAAACATATTTCACAATATAAACATGGGTATACGGTGCTTACTTTTCGTCTGTCTATCTGTCTGTCTGTATGTGTTTTTACAAAATAATTGATATCTAGAAAACGGTTTGACAGATTGAGTTCAAACTTGACATGAAGTTATACCTAACAATGATAAATCTTAAGAAAAATAAGCAATTATACCCAATCATAAGTTTCAAAATGGCGACTGTTTGAAAATTACAAGCCTAAATTACCCAAAAACCGTACATTTTAAGAAAAAGTTTCAAGACACCTTTTTTGTAGCTCTTTTAATTTCCTATCGAATTGTTTAACTATCAAAACAATTGGATGAAGGATAATAGTTAGATTAAAGGTAATCATGACATTCTTTTGTTAAAATGTACGGTTTTTGAGTAATTTAGGTTTGAAATATTCAAACAGCCGCCGTTTTGAAACGTATGATTGGGTATAATTGATTATTTTTCTTAAGATTGATCATTGTTAGGTTAAACGTCTTGCCAAGTTTGAACTCAATCAGTCAAACATTTCTCTAGATATAAATTATTTTGCAAAAATAATAAATATAGTTTAAAAAAAAACTAAAAAACACGCTTTTAGAGCATATCAAACTAAAAAGTTAAAAATAATTTTTCAAATAAGCTTAAAACAATAATAAACGATAAATACTAGCATTATTGTAAAAAAAGCGTTGGGCGCGCTCGATGTACGAGAAATATGGACAAAGCGCCCCACGCTTTTTTTTACAATAATGCTAGTATTTATCGTTTATTAATGTTTTAAGCTTATTTGAAAAATTATTTTTAACTTTTTAGTATGATATGCTCTAAAAGCGTGTTTTCTAGTTTTTTTAAAACTATATTTATTTTTCACTTTTTAGTTCGATGTATTATAAAAGCGTGTTTTTTAGTTTTTTTAAACTATATTTATTTTTTAATTTTTAGTTCGATTAATTATTGAAAAAAAAAAAATTTTGGCCGTGGACGGGATTAGAACCCACGATCGGTGAGTCTGAGGATTGACGTCAGCGACGACCCGTGCCTTAGACCGCTCGGCCAACGAACGAACTTGTGTAAGAGAGATATACTAACAGTAATAAGCCACTGGCTTTTAGTCCAAAGGAGAGTTACTTACAAACAAACATACAAACTTACATACAAGTGAAGCTAATATAAGCGTGTTAAAAAATAAACGGTGGATATGTGGAAAACGAAGCATTTTCGAACCTATGTTTATAAGAACTTTTTTCTTTATTTTCACTAGTAGAACACATCCTGAAACTTTTTCCGTTTCTTCCTGAATTACCCTGCATATATAGATTGGTTTACGGTATGTTTATCAATGAAATAAAACTAATTAAAGTTATGTACACGAGGTCCTTACAGTATACGAGGTCTGTCTAAAAAGTTCAGTGAATGGTATGATAAAAACAGAATGTACAATAGAAATACCTTTGTAGGTCTTCAAAATACTCTCCACCAGACACGACGCACTTATGAAAACGTTCGTTTAGCGCCTCAAAACTGTTGGAGAAGTCTTCCTGTAGACTCGTTTTCAGAATTGCCGTCACTTGGTTCTGAATCTCTTCGACGTCCGCAAACCGTGATCTCTTTAAGGCCTTCTTAAGACGTGGAAAAAACAGCAGGGGCCAGATTTGGAGAGTACGGTGGTCGTATCAAAACTGTCACTCCACGCTGGATCAAAAATTGGCGTACAATGATGCTGGTGGTGCATTGACGTGCAGAAACGTCAAATTTTCGGTCTGGAACATTTATACCCTAACGTTTATGGCGCTGCAACAGCGTTTGAGAACCTCCAAGTAGAGTGCGGCATTCACCGTTTGGCCAGCAGGAACGAATTCCTTATGGATGATTCCTTCTTTGTCAAAAATATGATCAACATGATCTTCACTTTGGATTTTCCACGCGGCGTTTTGTTTGTCGCAGGGAAGAAGGTGACCGCCATTCCATTGATTGTCTCCTGTGACAATGGAACCCAGAAAAGTCGGATTCCGGTCACACATATCGATGAAATCGTCACTGGTCTTAAAACGTTTTGCTTTTTGATCATCTGTTATTGTGTGCGGCACAAATCATGAAAAAATCTTGCGTTTGCCAAATTCTTCATGGACGATGGCCCCCACCGTGTTTTTGCTAATACCCACTTCTTCTGCTACATAGCAGAGTCAGTGGCCGATCTTTTGTTAGCATCGCTCGCACGCGTTTAATGTTTTCCTGCTTGTGGATGGTCGTCCCGAACGCGGTTCGTCCTCCACCGATTCTTTGCCAGAGTGAAATCGTGCAAACCAATCGTACACACATTTTCTACTCACAGCATCCTGCCCGTAGTTACTGTAAAAGTACTGCAATAGAAGCCTTGCGCAATTCCTGACAGATGGCAGGTCAAGACATGTTCATGCCTGCGTACGCATGCCCGTGCTATGTTTCAAGCGTTGAATACCGATATATTAGACCATTCACTGAACCTTTTAGGCAGACCTCGTACACTAGCATTAGGTTACGGATCTAGGCTCTCCTTCACCCGGGGAATAAAATTGAGATTCGTGCTCCTGCCCTTAACATACCTTGCATAATATGTTTTGAATTCGTGTAAAATTTACATACAATTTGTAATTAAATTATAGCAAGCCTACATTGTTAAATCGAAATGATTAAATGTCTTCTAACAAAGTACAAACACTTACCTTAATTTGACTGTTGTACTACTGAGTCAAAAATCTATTTATAATCAAGGGCTAGTAAATAAGTTATAATACAAATATGTACATAAATTCATAGGACACATATACCATTTTCAATCATTTAATTTCTTAAAACTTAACTTTACGAGATTTTCTTAAAATACATGAGTTGACAATATAATATCCTTAAAAGAGAGCTTAGAAGCCAACCCATGTTCAATGATGGTAGTTGTGTTGACTGGTTTCTACCAACTGTTTTATTAAGTTTCAGCTTGGCAAAGCTATTTTCATGTTAGTACAAAATTGTAAGGAAATTGTTTAAGGCTGTTGTCATGATTGGTGCTAAGTTGGTAGCATTATCCATAAAACAGTTTACTTCTATTAGCAAATTTGTTCTTATCAAGTCCACATTTATATATTCTAGCTTGCTCTTTTGCCCGAGCCTTCATTAATTGTAACTGATTTTTATGAAAAACCGCAAAGTGTTGATGGTCGGTAAGAGTGGAACCAGCATTCCAAGCTCACTAGAAACTAAGTATTACAACTCTCTGTTAAAACAATATTATTGATGATGAGTAAAAGTCAAAATATTAGAAGATACTGTTTATATTCCTCTCTTATATAACACTTTTGTAATCTGAACAAAAAAATTGTCGCCAACTGCATCCATCCATGCTAGCATTAAATGCATTTGGCAAATAGCCAGCCATTAGAGCCAAAAAAGGCTGTTTGTTATTGAGTTTAACTACAAGTGACATCCACAGTGAATTTAAAGGTAGCACATAAAAATACAAAAACTATCAGGCAAAGAGGTTTTGCGCATTTTTTACAAACAAAAAATCACAATAAATTATGACTTTTTTGGGTTTTTCGATGGTACTATAAAAAGTTATGAATGGATCACTCTACTTTCAATAGGGTATTTGTAGAGAATTGTAAACCCTACAGAATGGTTTTTATGGACTCCGATCGGATAATTTTTCAACGAGAAAAGGTGGAAATTGCTAAAAATTAAAATTTTTCAAATATTAATATCTTTGTTAATTTACAATAATAAAGACATATCTTTCGGAAAATGATTGTTTATTATGTGTACTTTAAACATGCGGAAGATGAAATTTGTCGCATTAATGTTTTCTGCACAATTTTAGTATACACATTTTAGGCCATTATTTTGAATAATGCCCCCTATTAATCTTAGTGGCTCGATTTAAATTTACCAAACGGATTCTGTAAGTATACATTAAAACCTACGATTAGTATATCTTCGATTTTTGAATAATGGTAAAATATGATAAACATGCTTCCGAACATAGCGCGAAGCGCGTAAACTTGCTGCGGAGAGGCAGTGGTAGTGGGGAAACCAACAGCCTGATGCGCGCAGCCTGTCGTTATCACCTCCTTCACTAATTTTATTTACATAAATAATTATTTGTTTTCTATTGATATTACTAGTTTTTATTGACAACACTAAAGTACCCTTTAGTTGCAAAATGTTCACTTAAAGATAAACGTCACCTAAACCGGATTGTTTCGAGGTAATCTACTAAAACTTATGCAGTATTTATAGGTGATAAGTTTGGTCCAATCCGTTAGTAATTGATATTATTCTTTGCAAATGTCTTTGGAATGAAGTTCCTTTACGCCGTTTGCGATAGGAGTTGACAAATAGAAAATGTAACTCGTATCGAAAAATGAATTGGTTGCTATGGAAATTTTCTATTGGTCAAATAGAAAATTCGCGTAACGAAAAAGCGTTATCGAATTGGTTGCTATGGCAATGAATGTAAATACATTCAAGAAACATGTGTTTTGTTTCATCAATTTAAATTAAGATACGATCGGTTATGTCCGGCGTAATTCAGAAATTATTGTCAAGCGCTGGAATGAACAATTAACAAGAAATAGAAAGTAGCCTATGTGTAATACAAACTTAGAAAAGTAAGTTAATATCTATATATATAAAATCCAAATACCACTCACTGAATCATCACGGAATCTCAAAAACCACCGTACGGATTGGAATGAAATTTGGTATGTAGTTTCTTCTCGGGCCCTAGGTGCTCGCTAAGAAAAATTTTCAAAAAAATTTCGAAATTTTAGGGGCGTTTAAGGTGGTCAAAGTTACTAAAAAAACCACCGAACGGATTGGAATGAAATTTGGTATGTAGCTTCCTCTAGGGCCCTAGGTGCTTGCTATGAAAGGTTTAAAAAAAAACGAAATTTTAGGGGGGAGGGCTTGGGGGGATCAAAGTTACTAAAAATTCCCATAAGAAAAACACATTGTAATATATTTATTTTTTTTTTAAATAAATTATATTCTTCCAAAAATATTAAATGAAACTCTGTGTGATTTTATTCCTTACTTTGCATTCTTTACATTGAAAAAAATGATAAAAAATATACGAATTACACAGAGGAAGAGAGAGAAAGAGAAAGTCGCATAGAGGGGATGCAACGCTTTTTCATCAAGTCCCGAAAATTTATAAATATCTATAATCAAAATATCCATATTAAATTACATTAGAAATTTGAAGAAAAGGAGTGATGAACTTCTTTCCTGACGGGGGTCCCACGACAGCACTCATTTTTATTTGTAATAAATATTATAATACCCTAAACTGTCAGGTTTAATCTTTATATCAGGAAGAAGTACAATTAATAACTTGCTTGGTAAGGATTTATTAAATTAGTTCTATCTGTAAACTTATCCAATTAACTTAACTCCTAAAACAACTAAAACCAATCTTTGATACATAAAATATATCTTTACTAGTGACTTCGAATAACTGAAATGTTTGCGTTTTTCAAGTAAGATCTTCTGGAAAGTCTTTTTAAGGATTTGTTTTTGCAATTCATTATATATGTTTTCTATACAAGTTTGTTTCTAAATGTATTATTTTTTGATTAATTATTAGTTTTCTTACATGTTTTGACATTTGAAAAGGATTTTAAAACGTAATTACGTCAAGTTAAATTTATCTTCAAATAATTCAGTACAATTGTATTTAAAATTTAAAACATTACCTTCGTCTAATTAGTAAATAAATACAAACTGTTGAAAAGCAAATTGCGAACTGGATACCTAACAAACAAATACAGATAAATCAGTAAATTGAACAACTTATTTTGTATAGCAATAGATAATTAAATCTAGTTTTACAACACAATGACCTGCTCTAAGTTCGTGCTGGTAATGTGTGTGTCCCAGTAACTATACCGTGGGACTATTACAGACTTCACCAAGTGTGCCGCACTGATTACAGGAAATATTCTTTGCTTTACGTGTCATTGCATGTCCCAGCAACATTAATTTGTGTTTTCAGAAACTATTTTAATTAGCGGGTTCCGTTAACAACTTTCATAGGGTATTTCAATCGTGACTCTTTAGAACTATTTTATTGTAAAACTGTTCATTTATATTTGATTAAGTTGTTTTTATTTTGTATGTACAGACAATAATTATTACTCTTTCAATATTAAATTTAGAGTTTTGGTAGTATAAGATTTAGATATTTAAAGTTAGGTGATACATTTTAAATGAACTATGCAGTAAAATTTCCTCCTTTCTCATTTATGTTGAACAATAATTTTGATGAGTTGTTTTTTTAAATATAGTATATTTATAAAAATATATTTTCGCCTTAAGTTTGTGCAAAATGTGAACAATAATTTTGATGAGTTGTTATTTCTAAACTTTTTAAATATAGCATATTTAAAAAAATATATTTTTGCCTAAAGTTTGTGCAAAATTTGAAAATTTCCCAAAAAGCAACCCCCACCCCCCAAAAATACCCTTCTGGGGCATTTTAGAGGGTT
>JAGFPH010014119.1:8765-24531 GCA_018207615.1 Philaenus spumarius | reverse complement strand
TAAAATCATCCTTTGTTTAGTAATACATTTAAATCCTTTATTTTTATCTTGTTTATCGTAGTTTTAAGGCTTAAACTTCTTAAATTATTTGAATGCCACATCCTTGTTCCGGCCGCCAAAGCTCCTCTCCGCTCTGATTGGCTCAGCGCTTTACGTGGTTCCTAACCCTTCCTCTCCTATTCTACTGCGCGAATTTTCAACTTTCCTTTATAACTCCTCGCGGTTTTATGGGATTTTCCCGCGAAATAGCTTTTCTTAAACTGTGATTTTTTCCTGTTTTTTAGAGACTTGAATGAAAGTTGTAGGACGCTCCATTCTCTTCCTAGGCCTTCCCTAGCGTTTTCCCAATGCATTTTCTTTTAAAAATTTTCCATTTTCATTATTTTAAATTTTCATTTTCATTTTCCTGAAGGTCTATTGTTGTTGTGACAATAGCCGAAGTCTGATTTCTATAATAGGTTTTTTAACGAAGTTTTTGCCATTTAAAAGTATACGATTTTCCAAGTTTAACATTTACGTTAAATACCGGTAATTTATTTAAAATACTGGTTTTTACAATAATCAATTTACCTCCCTGCTTTATTACTTTAGATTAATAGTTTAAAAAATACAATTTTCCCTACTGACTTAACCGCCAGGTGTGAAAACTCCTACCATTCATAATAATTATTTTATTTGAATTTTCTTTTGCTTTTCCTAAGCAACTAATCCTTCTTAATAACATGTACTCATTAAACTTTATTAAACTTTAACTTTAATTGACTTTAGCGTCAGTGTTTCTACCCTGATTCGCTAAATATTAAAATTATGACTTTTTGTCCTACCACCTTTTTTATAGGCCTTATTTTGCTCATTACAAAAATACCTCCCTTCCAGGCTTTTGAGGAAATTTGAAATTTTCCCTAGACTTTACTTGATTGTTACGTCATCACCGTTTAGTATTACGACCTGAGTCTCATACGTACAACACACCCGTGATTAGCGTAATGTGTTCCCGCCATAGAACCCAAATACGTAATAGTCCTGGATCCAGGTGTTCCCTAAAAATCTTTGATTTTATTCTAAGTTAATTTTACAATCCCGAACAAGCTCGGGTTCAATAGTTCCATCTGTACGATAACAACCACCTCGCCGGGACTTGTTCAAGGCCGCGCTACATTGGGTTCATCCACATGGTCGCCCAGAAATCTTGCATTTTACATATTTCAATAAAATTTCAAAATTTCCGGATTTACACGGGTTTTGCCCGTTGTAGTTTATTAATTTTCTACAAAAATGTGATCTTTGACATAGGCTAAATCATCCAAAATTTACTTTGTTCCTCCCTTTACGTTATACCCCTTTTTACATTATTAAATCCCTGAAACTCACATGTATTACAAAGTTTATTTATTATATATTTCTTGTTTTTATTTTATATTTTCATTGTATTTTTTAAATTATATTTAAGTTTACTTCATTAATTATTAATAAAAAATTATATTATATTTATTAATGCTTGTAATGGTTTGCATCGCTCCTCCTACTCTCCACCTAGACGCGTTGTGATTGGGCGTGAACGGTGAGGAATGGGGAGGACGGAGAATACCCTAGAATAGTGTAGTTCAGTAGTGTTAAAACCCTCTGAGCATGATGACTATGTCATTGAAATGTGCATTAGGGTAGTACATTAAACATAGCTTATAATTAAATTGTTTTGTTATTGTTTTTTGTTCCTTCTATTTATGGTTTGGGGTTTCATTCAATCATTGTGAATTTGTCGCCACAGTGCTCTTCAACCTTTGTGCTGTGCTGCTACCTGTTGGTTATTTTTTTAAACATTTTCCTAATCTGACAAGTCTGAACAAAGTCTGACAAAAGTTTGTTCTAATATATTGTTCACACGTGAATACTAACTCAGTGAATTGCATCTAACCTGTTATTTGAAAATTGCTTTAGTTTTTTTTATAAATAGAGTGAAGTGTAAATATACAGTAGAACCCCTCTTGTTCGCTCTCGACTAATCCGACGCTCCGGTTGATCCGACCGTGCTCGAGCCAAAATTGGTGACTTACATCCCGTTACGCCATTGTTGTTTAGTTACTGTTATCGCTTGTATCTTTCCTGTTGTTGTACTGTACTGTGCAGTTTTTACTGCTTGCTGTTCGTTGGTTTTACGACAGTGTTCTTCTGTGTTCATTATTGTGTATTCGTTTTAAATTGTGCGTACAGTTCTGTGTTTTTTCAACATGCCAATAGTGAAACATTGATCGTTGGAAAATCTGTCATCGCGTTCATTTTTTTTTCAGCGGATAATTTTCTGTAATAATTTTCTTTTGCATTCCGACCATACCATAGGAGGTTTCAGTGATTACATATTTACTAAATCATAAATTACATTTTGTTGGTAAATTATGGCTACGCCTAGGACTACACATTTATCTGATAAGTCAATTATAGAAAACGATTCAAATAGTACAATTAAGATTATATAAATTTTACAATTTATAAAATATTTAGTAAAGACTATTTTGCTCTCTGTGGTCAAATTCATTGAACAAAACGTTGCTTATCAACGGGTTAAGAGACTTTTTATTTTACAGCTAAATAAATAATTTGTACATCTCAAAACGTTGCCCCAGGTGATATTATAAGTTATCCCAGTTGATACTGACAGTTATTTTTTAAATATGTGTTGTGTTGAACTTTGTCTTTTAAACTAGTTTAACATAATTTTTATTAATTTTTGACAAAAACGCTTTTTTGTTAACCTGTTGGATAGTGGGTTTTCCCTTTAGTAATACCATTGACTATATAAGTACTAGACTAACCGAGCTAACGGGCCGTCTGTACCGCGGTCCAGGACCATCAGTAGACGTAGTACAGGACCATCTCGCTAGGAGTCGTAGGAGCAGCACCGGTATTTGGCTAAAGACAGAAACTTGTACATCAACACAAAATAGCAGAAAACGTACTTGTTTTCATTATTAGAGTGAACTAAAGTTTGTTGTTGTCACTGAAGCTGCCTACTTGATGTTGGCTTATCAGTTTTAAAAAAACTTCAAAATCGTTCCTTTACCTTGATCTTTATTGCGTTTATTACTAGGCCTACCACTCATCTTACTAATATAATAATTCTACTGAAACGTTCACCCTTAAACGTTTGGTAACCCTATCGATGATACCTATTTCTGAAGATCTGCTGTGCCGATTTTAGTGCTGTTTGTTATAAATGACAGAAAATGTTGTCATTATTATAAAAAAATTATGAAATGTCCATTTTATTTCATGGGCATATTTAAAAGGGCACTTTTTAAGTTTTTGGGGTTTTATATTAAAATCCTATTATTTCTGAAGATCTACTGGCCGATTTTAGTGCTGTTTGTTTTAAATAATAGAAAACGTTGTCATTACTATCAAAAAATTATGAAATGTCAATTTTATTTTATGGGCATATTTAAAAGGGCACTTTTTTAGTTTTATGTTAAAATCCTATTGATAGCTATTTCTGAAGATCTACCGGGCCTATTTTAGCGCTGTTTTAAATGACAGGCAATGTTGTCATTATTATCAAAAAATTATGAAATATCAATATTATTTTATGGTTTTATAAAAAAATGGCACTTTTTGAGTTTTTTTGTTTGTTTTATGTTAAAATCCTATAGATAGCTATTTCTGAAGATGTACCGGACCGATTTTAGTGCTGTTTGTTTTAAATGACAGAAAATGTTGTCATTATTATCAAAAAATTATGAAATGTCAATTTTATTTCATGTGCATATTTAAAAGGGAACTTTTTGGCTTTTATGTTAAAATCCTATTGATAACTATTTCTGAAGATCTACCGTTCCGATTTTATAATAATCCGTCGCATCTCCGCAATTATTTAAGACACAGTTGCATTCCCGCAATTATTTAAGGCTTCATCGGATCTCCAAAATTATGTAAGGCTTCGTCGCTTATACACAATTATTTAAGGCTCCATCGCATCTCCGCAATTATTTAAGATCTCATTACAACATTATACATTATTTAAAAAATACTTCTTAATAACTTGAAAATAAAGTTAACTATATGAACCTAAAATCTAAAATGTTTTCACTTCTGACGGCAGACCCACGACTGCCTGTTATTAAAATGTCATTTTTATTTCATCAGTGCATTTATAAGGGCACCTTTTGAATTTTTGTGGTTTTATTAAATGCCATTTTTATTTCATCAGTGCGTTTATAAGGGCACATTTTGAGTTTTGGTGGTTTTAGGTTAAAACTCTTTTGATTTATACCTATTTCTGGATATCTATATGACCAATTTTAGTGGCGTTTATTCAAAATAAAAGGGAATATTGTCTTTATTATCAAAATGTTATGAAAAGTAATTTGTATTTCATCGGTATTCTTATAAATTTACTTTTTGAGGTTTTTTGGTTCTAGATTAAAACATTATACTACATATTTATGAAGATCTACCGGGCCAATTTTAGTTCTGTTTATTTGAAATAAAAAGAGAATATTATTGTTATTATTATTAAAAAGTTATGAAAAATAATTTGTACTTCATCCTAATACTTCTTATAAGGACACTTTTTGAGGTTTTTTGGTTCTAGATTAAAACCCTATTGATACCTATTTCTGGAAATCTATGCAACCGATTTTCGTGCGGTTTGTTTTAAATTAAAGTAAATGTAATTATTATCAACAAAATAAGAATTGTCATTTTTATTTCATCGTTTATTTATTAATTACTTATTAATTTATTTATTACTGTTATTTTTATAATTAATTATTATAATAATTTCCAGGGAAAAAAACAGTTTATTAGGGGGTTTTCTTGCTATGGACATAACGGTTGGGAATTAATGATGCACACGTTTTGTAACTATAAACAGAGTTATTCTCATAAACACATTTCCATAGTTTTAGTTTGCTATTGACACTTTTCAAAAATATTTTTAATCTAAATTAATTTAATAACATAAATTTACTTTCTGTTGGGGTAATGAACGCATTAAAATATACTGAGTTTTTTTAGTTGTTTTGCTCACCACATTAGGTGACTAAGTGACTTAAGTAGCCAGGATTTTGTAAAGGGAGGTGTCTGGCCTAAAGTGGCTTACCGGGGGAAGAGGGGGTACCGGGGTGGAAAGGGAAGGGACGGACCCTGAGGCCCTGAAAACAGTGTTTTGATACCATTTTTAACTGACAAATGCATATAAAAAATACGTTTTTATATAAAAAAAATACAAACTTTTTACTAAATATTTCAAAATGCTTAAGTACAAAATATAATTAACTAGACTGTAAAGAATTAATTAATTATCCAACTCCGCTGATATTTTTCGCCAAGCATCTAATTTCATATTTTTGTTCAAATGATAATTATTTAGAGGATCCCAAAGAATGGATTCGTTTCTAAAGGATTATATTAATTTTATTTGCTTCTGAGCAATCCATAGCCTACTTAATCAATGAATACCGGTTTATTGGAAAACAATAATCAAACGCGCGCTAAAAACGACAAACCTTTCACGCTCTCGTCCAAATATGTTCGGCCACCCCTTAATAATTAAAAAAAAATTTACAGATCCCAACTGGACCATTTTTCACATAAAAAAATCGGAAATAGCGTATTTTTAAAAATTACCATTTTTTAAATATTCATATGTTTGTTAATTTTAAATTTTAAGGGCAGATATTTCGGAAAATTATTGCTTATTATGTGTACTTGAAACAGGAGGAAGATCAAAATTTGTCGCGTAATTAATTTTTGCACAATTGCAGTGTAAATAATGTAGGCCAATATCTTTCATAATGCGCCCTATTAACCTGAGTGGCCCGATTTAAATTTACAAAACGGATTCTGCAGTGGAGAAGTGCTACGCAGATGATCCGCTAAACATACTTGAGGTTTATCTTTTTTTTGCTTATCTCACTTTTACTTATCTGAAGAATTTTGATTGGAAGTTAGTCAGAATAGATGTAAGAATAACGACGAGAAAGCAACCGGAAACGCAACCGCTTCTCACTGTATCCCTATCTAAACAGTGCAATTTCTTCCAGGTGAACGCTTTGACATTGCCTCATTTCAAACCATTTTATAAGTTCAAACCAATTAATTGAGTGTTGAAAAAAACCTGAATATTCTTTATAAAATTTCGGATCCGGCTTTGCAAATTATTTTTCATTATTAATTTTTTATTGTGTTAGGAAAAAAATTCAAACTTTGTACTTACACAATATCAATTACATAACAAATCAAAAGCATTTAAAAAAATGTAAATTGCAAGACAGATGCGTATTGTGACTTTGCTTAAAATGAGACCTTGCAAACAATTTTATGATAAAGAGTAACCGAAATAAATGGTTTGAAATTTAACATTGCTTTTATGGGATAAAAATCCAAGATGGCCGCCACTACAGCAGACCTTTAATTTACCGCAATGTGCAGAAAAATAATGCAAAAAGTAGTAAACGTTGCAATGCCTTGTTTATTTCCGCAAACATTTGTGAAGCTTCGTTCTGAGTGGGGAGTGGGGTTCGTTTACTTCCGCCGATCTTCGATGTTATTTGTCCACTGAAAAATATTATATTATGTTTAAACCGTTTTTATGTTTTATGTGCCAAAAAGTGTAAAATATACAACTTTGTCGTAAAAATAAATAACGTTAATTTTTGAAGTTATAGTTCTTTGCGCCCATTGTAATCGGGGTGGGGTGTCGGTTGAGAAACCGCGTCACGCGTTAGGGGTAAAATCCGGAAAGTGCCTTTTTATACCTTTCTATGTATATTCGTATACTTTCCTATACTTTAAAACGTCGGATTGATTTGAAACTTAGCACGCTTATCAAGGACCGATGACAATGCAATATTAATTTTGTTGGGTCTAGTAAGTGAGCACTGATCATGGTCCCCTGAACACGTTTTCGGCAATCTTTAAAAATTGTATATGCAGTTTGATTCACGACGATATGCAGAAACTTCGGGAGCTCATTCATTTTGTTGTGTGTAGTAAGTGAGCACTCATCATGGTCCCCAGACTAACTGTGACCACCCAAACAGATGCAACGATAGTATTCATAAGCGTATGTAACAAAGAAGGATTATCTACTTAGTTTTAAATTGTAGTCCCTTAAAATTTTGAATTTATAGCTAGAATGTGTTTATTTTTCCAATAATTATAAAACAATATAGGCCTAAGTTAAACTTGAAAATATTTATTAGTCTTTGGAATAAATTGTGTTTAAATGTTCTTTAGAACAGATAAGGTACGATCCATATGGGGCTAGAATATGTCAACGATGTTAATTAAAAATTTAATTATCAACCCAAAAGCCCAAATATTTATATTAATTATTAGTTCAGACCCCGAAAGAGGAGCGACTCGAAGGATCCTTGCCCGGGTGAAGATTTTTCCTTGAGCCTGCTCTGCCCACAACTACCACCATTGACTATAAACAAAATGGTCGCCATTTTTGTTATGGTTGTCCTAAAAAATATTTTTTTTACATCAAAATTCTTGTTTCAACAGGACCTTTACAGTGATGTATCTAATGACTATTGGTCCCATTTGAAAATTGTGAGTTACCCCCTCCCCCACCAACCCCCTTTCGACCAAAATTGAACAATATTATGTTTATTTAGCAGCCCCTCACTGTAACGAATATTGCCGCAAACCGCATTTAGCTATCTTAACAAATAACCAAGATAAAGGGGGGTGCAAGTTACTTTACAGCCACCCTGTATAATATACTAACTGACCCGTACCGCGTTACCCGTGGTGGTTGGTATTTTCAAATTTTTTCACGTAATTGTATTCTTTCTAAGTTTTTCTTGAATACCCAAGCGTATTCTACTGTGGTCATGAAAAAAAATACTGCGCTATTTAGGAAAGCACTGAAAATTGTATTCCTGTAAACTACTATCTAACATGAAAGTTTTTACTAAGTTTGACTTTCACTTAATTAAATTGGCAATGTTGCGAGCATTGGCGAGCACGGCCTTAGAGGAAGCTACATACCAAATTTCATTCCAATTCGTTCTTATAGGCATTTTTAGTAACTTTTACCCCCCCCCCCCACCCCCCATACAAATTTCGAATTTTTTACCCTTTCTTAGCGAGCACCTACGGCCCTAGAGGAAGCTACATTCCAAATTTCAAGTTTCTAGCTCATATAGAAATATCTTAAATATGGCTTTGAAATTTCTACACCCCCCGAACACCCATAAAATGTCGAGTTTTTTAAAACCTTTCTTAGTGGACAACTACGGCCATACAAATTTCAAGTTTCTAGCTCATCTATAAATTTCTTATTGAAATTTTTTGTATTTTTTACCCTCTCAAACACCCCCTAAAATTTCGAATTTTTTGAAAACCTTTTTTAGTGAGCAACTACGGCCCTAGAGGAAGCTACATACCAAATTTCAAGTTTCTATCCCATCTAAAAATTTCTTATGGAAATTTGTTGTATTTTTTACCCTCCCACACACCCCCTAAAAATTCAAATTTTTAAAAACCTTTCTTAGTGAGCAACTACGGCCCTAGAGGAAGCTACATACCAAATTTCATTGCAATCCGTTCAGTAGTTTTTGAGAAAACGTGATGAGTGAGTCAGTGAGTGGTATTTGACTTATATATATTTACATAGACTATAAATATTTAACATTTCATTTATCTCCATGCAAACTTTTAAACCCTAGGATTTAAAATGTCCCAGAAACTATAATTTTCTGCTCCAGTGATACTTCAATACTATTAACAAAAATAATTTGGGTCTGCGTCGGACCAGACGGTGGAAGTTATACTTCTTTGGCCATCAATGGTATAGACAGTTGACCTACTATTGATTAATTATATTTTGGGAAAAACTAGTCGTAACTTAGAGTAGCCCTACTACTTTGTAGATGATATCATTTCCTTTTATAAAAACACTAACAAACACTGAAGGCATATTTTAAAATTAATATCCCATTTTTTCCTTCTTTGTTATATACGCTTATGAATACTCTATGGTTGCATCTGTTTGGTTGGTCACAGTTAGTCTGGGGACCATGATCAGTGTTCACTTACTACACCCAACAGAATGAATGAGCTCCCGAAGTGTCTGCATATCGTCGTGAATCACCCTGAATATAAAATTTTTAATGACTGCCGAAAACGTGTTCAGGGGACCATGATTAGTGCTCACTTACTACACCCAACAAAATTAATATTGCATTGTCATCGGTCCTTGATAAGTATGCAAAGTTTCAAATCAATCCGACGTTTTGAAGGGGGTGAAAATCACGTCGTGTTCTGGGGACCATTATCAGTGCTCACTTACTACACCCAACATTATTAATATTGCATTGCCATAGGTCCTCGATAAGTGTGCAAAGTTTAAAATCAATCAGACGTTTTGAAGGGGTGAAAATCACGTCGTGTTCTAGGGACCATGATCAGTGCTCACTTACTACACCCAACAAAATTAATATTGCATTGTCATCGGTCCTTGATAATTGTGCAAAGTTTAAAATCAATCAGACGTTTTGAAGGGGGTGAAAATCACGTCGTGTTCTGGGGACCATGATCAGTGCTCACTTACTATACCCAACATTATTAATATTGCATTGCCATAGGTCCTTGATAAGTGTGCAAAGTTTAAAATCAATCAGACGTTTTGAAGGGTGTGAAAATCACATCGTGTTCTAGGGACCATGATCAGTGCTCACTTACTACACCCAACAAAATTAATATTGCACTGTCATCGGTCCTTGATAAGTGTGCAAAGTTTAAAATCAAATCCGACGTTTTCAAGTATATGAAAGTATACGAATATACGAAGAAAGGTATATAAATTCACTTTCTGGATTTAACCAAGTCAAAACAGTAACGTTTGATCTAGGACAAGACCAGCGAACACCAGCATCAGACCTTGTGTTGTAAAAATAGTAAACCACAGGAAACAGGAAATGTAGTGAGCCGACAATAATTGCCCGAGCTGATAATGAACTAGTTCGTAATTTCACCACGGAGCGCTGGCATACTGCTACGCAAAAGTTTTGCTTCAGTTTATTTCCGATAGGTGCCCTTGCTGTGCCGTCGTTTTTCCCGGCATCAACTATTACTATGGGCTTGGGAAGTCTAGTAATAGTTATATAGTCAATGGTAATACCCCAAATTAGTAAGTTTTTTATATAAATTTTTTTTCTAATTAGTTTTTTATTGTGCTTATTATATAAAAATATGAATTAAAAGCTAAAAAAGTTAGGAATAATTATTTATAATCACATAACTTCAAATTTTGTCCCCAAAACTGCCTTACCTAACCTAACCGCCAAAACATGTACTTATTCCTTTTATAAAAATATTTTACTCCAATTCTGTATTCATTTTTTTATTATACTGAGCATTACAAAAATAAATTAAACAGCGCATTACAAAAAACAATATAAGCCATTGCGAACACAGGTTATGCAATGACTATGTTAGAAACAGCAAGGGAAGGTTATGAATTGTCCGATAGGGAATGCTTGCACACCCTATCAAAATTAACTAAACCTAAAATATATGTTTTATATTACAGTCAACAGATCGCAGAATACAACTAATCAAAAATTAGCCGAGCCGCAGAGGTTGTGGCTTTCCTAAATACAAATATCAAAGTGTATGTTGCATTGTTACTTTTATTTGCATATGGGATGGCTGCCGCACCACACGCAGCATTACTAACCACCAGGTTAAAAACTCACAAAGTGGGAAGAATTAAGTTTGGGTTATTCATTAATAATCGAAGAATTTATATACAACTGGAACATAATTGTTGACAGAAATTTAAATCACTATAAATTGCATTACACCTTTTAAAAATTAAATTCACATTCAAGGAACGATGGAATGGTTACTTCTTTGGATAGAATAGTAGCTGACACATTGGTGTATTTGCCTGAACACACATCATTTAATTAAAAACAATGTAGTAAACAAACACAGTATATTAACAAAATTAGCATGGAAATCTATTCATACAAAACACCTCTGTAACAGTTTGCCGCATGATGTTCCATTTAAAGGTTTTCAACCATATAACAAGATATTGCCAGTTCGAAAGAAAATCTTGGCTGTCAATCAACAAGCTTTTTTTCAAAGAAAATTGTTTTCAAACACAACATGCACCTATGAGAGATGCCTATTCTCTCACGTGTAAAAACAACCATTCATAAAGCTAACATATTTTTAAAAGGAAAGCTATTAGTCATTCAAAAATTAATGAACACACATCAAAAGGAAAAACAGAACACACATAAAATTAAAATTAAAACAAAGTAAATTAGTGAAATGTTGAAAGTAAAAAGTAGGTTTAGAAAATAATAGAACAATTTTCATAGTAATAAAGAGAAAATCAAAAACTACAAAACACTAAAAACACTTGAAGCTCTTGCTAACTCATGCTCCAGTTTACTTACTGGTGCTTCTTCCATGTTTAAATTGACTTTAATTCCTTCCTAGAAAAATATAAATAAATGTACCTATTTATGTATACAAAACACAAAGAATAATGAGACTAGAGGAAATTTCCTTCATACAGAAAAAAGAAGTCACTTTGCATGTTTGCAAAAGGTTTACAAGTGTATGTACCAATTTCATTTTTGATTCAAAATATTGTGTGAATTGCACAAAATAGATAGTAACTGTTCATATACTCATAGTACGTTTGCTATGGAGTTGATTTTCTGAAATCAAGACATACATTTAAGAGGATTACCTACTTAAAATTTACAATTTTCCAAAAAAAAACCAAAATATTTTTTTCTTTTTTTCCTGATTCTACAGTTTATAAGGTTTAAGAAAACATAACATATGCCATAAAAGTTCTTTCTATCAGTGTGAAAAATGTATTCACATCAACTTCTTTATGCGCACACCTAGTTTTGGTCAAGTTGAAGTTCTTTATGTTTGTTATTTATGGATTAAAGTAATTGCAAAGAAGGTCAACAATGTTTATTATTAGGCTTTCAATGCCTCCAATATGTAAGTAAAACATATCTTAACAACAAACACTGGTTGTGCAAGTTATTCCCCTCTATGGCTGCTCAAATAACGAATGGAGTCTTTAAACCCAATTTCCCGCAACTTTTCAATTTTGATATTTTTTACACAAAAGTTCTTATAACTTAACTGCTAAAGCTACAGTGATGAAATTTTTACCACACATCTTTAGTAGCTTATAATGCAACTTTTTAGGTATTTTTATTCCTCTAGGACAAATACAACAGTGGGCCTGCCTATTAAACAATTTTTTTTTTAATCACAAATGTATTTTAGATATGCATATATATTTTTGTAAGGTCATAACTACTAAACTTTTATTAGTAAGAATATGACTATACCCAAAAAGTTAGTATTTTTTATCTACTTTAAAACATGATATCAAACGGCCAAATTGGTTCAGCAGTAAAGCGTTATAAAAGATTTAAAAAACCATATTTTTGCCTAAAAAAAACCAAAAACTCAAAAGGGTATGTTAAAAAAAGTCTATTATAGAAAAACCCCTACTTTCAGTAGGGAATCCCTTTAACAACATTTTAGCTTGAAATTTTTTGAATTATTTGTGAAACTTTTCACTTTGTTATACACACAAAATCATAAATACATAAAATTTCCTAACCCATCACAATACGTTCATTTACACACTTTAATTATATTTAGGAGCTGGGGAGACCTTGCTCAAGTTTTGCTCTCATATATTTAAGCAAAATAATTTTAACGTAGCCGTAGTCTATGTTTTTATTACATCGATGTTATTACTGTACATAGATTTTTGTACAAGATTATGCTAACATTTCTTTTTTAAATGTTTCACTCCATTCTAGGCCTAATCTCAAAATTAATTACTAGGCTATCTTTTTTTATTTTATGTTGTTCAAGATCACCTGACATTTGCTGATACTGTGTTTGTTGTTTACTGCTATACAGTAAAATTAGTTCTTAATTAGTGTTTTTGTTTAGAACTTGTTGGAGTGGTTCTTATTTGCAACGCCTATTTCTGGAGTTCTACTAGGGCATTTGAATCATTTAGGTGTCATGGTAATGCATTTCTTATGAACTTTTAACCTTTTATATATATCTAAGATAATTTGTGAAGAATATCATTCTACGTGTTTAACCATTTGGAACTAGTTTTCTGATTTGAGTCATGTTCTAACACTTTTTATAGGTAAGGTCATTTTGATATTATCTGATGTTGTTAAGGATTATGAAAAAAAAGGAGGTGGGTAAGGCTACTCATTCTTCACAATGTTTAAACCCCTTTACTTACAGCTCCAGGAAGAAGAATGTACACCGGATAAAGGCGTTTAGTTAGTAGGCTATTCTGATCTTGATAAGTACAACACTTTGTCTAAATAGTTTACTTTTTCTCCCTCTAAAAAATTGTATCGCTAATTGATATTTTACAAAAAATATTTTAAATTGTGTTTAATATATCAAGACCACCATAGTGACTCTATAAATGTACCGAATACAAAACTGTGAAGAGTTCAAGAGGTGATTTGTTATCAACTACTCACATGTCCTTTGTGTAGCCATCCGTATTTTTCCTCCAGATGGTTCATAGCTGCATCAAAGTTGTTAAGGAACTTGTACCTGAGCAAATCATCGTCAACAAGATGCCACTGACGTCTTGCATAATGATACGAGCTGTTGTTGCCAGCACGAGGGAAATCAAGCCATTCAGGGTGACCGAACTCATTGCCTACAACATAAAGCTGTGATTGGGCACATTAAAAATTTACATAAAATTGACCAAGTGCATGTTAAAATCAACAGATTTAACTTAGATCTTTGTACCCCTCCCTATAGATAGGTGAGCTAAGTATAAGTAGTAGAGCAGAAAAGGCAGTTTTTACTAAAAAATTTGACAGCAAACCGATCGTGTTACGACTTGAGGAATAGTTTGTAGATAAAAATACTACCTTCGGAAACAATAATTTTTATTGAGGAATTTTTTAAACAATAAAAACTGTGAACAATATTTTTGGTTTTTCGCTGAAGTTATATTTTGTAAATCATTAGAGAAATGCTATACTTTCAATGGAAAAGTTGTAGTAAATTTAAAAACCTTTAAAATGAGACTTTTAAGTCTTAACCCTTCCAGCGCTGTAGACGAATATAACCGCTAAGTTTGACTTTGCTCGAAACGCTGTGGACAAATATACTCGCTTTTAAACATCGAGTGTATTGTCAGGACTAAATAGTTTTCAGTTTTGCCTCTTGAGTGCAGCAGTTATTGGGTAACATATCCCTTGGTTAAAAAACATATTGGCGGTCAACTCCGAACTCCGACTGTTGTGGGAGGAGCGCCTAAGGTGGCGCGCTAGACCACTAATGCTCTGTTTCGAGCGACACTAAATCTGTAGACGAACTAACTCGCAAGTCAGTTCCGTGCAGACTCTGTGCGAATCTGTACTGCGTTCGTTGTTTTATTGTTTTTTGGCACACAACACTTTATTGCAAGGAGAGAAAAGGGCACTGGTAGATGTGTTGTTTGCGCTCAACAAGGAATGAGAAAGGAAACGATCTACCTTTGCGAGACCTGCACCGCGCGGCTCAACCTACACCCCGATGCATGTTTCAAAATGTACCATACCACACCCTGAGCTGTAAAAATAATGTAACACAACCATGGTTATATGTTCTTTTTTTAATTTCAATTCTTACAATATTTTATAATAACCTAACTACACAATACGTAATAAAGCAGTGTGGGTTTCACAAGCTTGATTATTTCTAATTTTTTAGTGTTTTTTTTTACTTATTTTGCTGCCTAATAACCCAAATTTGATTAAAAAAAAACTATTTTATTATTCCCATGTCTCATTTTTTGGTATAAGAAAATCGAAAAAAAAAATTAGCGTTGACTTATTGAGAACTTAATTTTTTTGGGGTATGTAGCGTTACAGTGTGAGCGGTCAGAAATTACTGTGCGGGAAGGGTCAATCAATGCATTTTTGACTGAGAAAAATTATCAAAAAAAACGGAAAATTGCATTTTTTTCTAAATTTTTAATTTTGACAATTTAATAGTTCAAGTTTTGGAATTGTGTAAAATGATAGTTGATGGCAAGTAGATTAACCATGTACAAGGTGGGCTCTGTTGGATATATTTATTTTGCATAATAACTATTTAAACAATTTAGAGGGTTATTTTAAAAAATAAATATGAAAAGAATTATTACGCCCGAATTAAATTTGTCAAATGGATTCTGAAAGTAGACATCATGAGCTTTAAAACGTATATTTCAGATTTCCATAAAAATGATGAGAAGTTGGTTAAAAGTGGTCCTGAACACGACCCTAAACACATGGGTCGGAGTCTAGTAGAATATAGATGGTGGGGGAACTTCTCCGCCGCTGGCTAGTTTATGCTGTGACTTAAAAACTATTCCTCAAGTTATAACGCAATAGGTTTGCTGTTCAATTTTGTTAGCATAAAAAAATCTCTATTTATTGGTCTATAGCTCATAATAACAATTTGCTACAGAACATTGTCTAAATTTGTTCCATCTATAGCAGTTTTGTAGTAGGAACATGCAACACAGCTTACTGTGGGAGACATTTCTCTACCGTGAAAAAATGCAAAAGGATTTTCTGTCCTGTTACAAATAGATGGGGTGTGTAGTGAAAGATATACAGTGTGATTGAAAAGTCCCGGAACGGTGTAATATATTTTTTACCATTATAGATAAAGTAATGAGACTTGGTATATCAATAATAGCCATAAATGTCTACTCTTTTAAGGTATTATCACTTTT
>JAGFPH010014117.1:0-17668 GCA_018207615.1 Philaenus spumarius | reverse complement strand
ATTTAGGATGAGCAATGTCCGCGTAACCTACCGCCGCTACGCTGGAGACGCAGGTTGCTTTCTGTTTTACTAGAGCCGACCCTTAATATGTTTTGTCGTTTTTGGGAAATATTGATTAATAGTGAGTCATTGGCATTTGACTTTTATCTATATTTCTAACGCTTTTGACGTTTTAATAACCTTAAACGCAAAATATTTTAAAATCCAGTGTTATTGCACATCTAGAGCATAAGGGGAACCGCTATGTTAAGTCTCAAATTAATATGTTTTGTCGTTTTTGAGATATAGTATGAATAGTGAGTCTGTGGCATTTGACTTTTATCTATATTTGTTGTGGGGGTGTTGTTTACGCCACTGTGTCACCCCTTCACGGGGTGGAAATTAATCTATTCAAAATAACTACAGGATCGATAGAACAATGAATTGATAGCAAAAAGTTTCTTATAAAATTATATCGATAAGTCGATACTTTATGAGTTATTCGTGATTAAATATGTTGGTTTTTCATTAAAAAATCATGTTTTTAAACACTTTTACACGAATGACTCGAAAACCTTACGTGCTTAAAAAAAATTGTAATAAACAAAAAGGAAAGAAGATAAGATTTTTTTTAATTTCTGTAGGTGTAATACAAACCTACAGGTGTTTGTTATAGCTGGTAGAAGGTGACTTCTTGTCCGAGGAAACATTCAACGTGTAATAACGGGAAAACGTAAATTTTTTCGGGGAAAACATATGACTAATTTCAAAGTACTTGTAAAGACCTTTAAATTGAGTTTTTATAAAAGTTTTTAGCATAAAATCGAAAGGAGTTACAATGAAAATAATATGGGTTGCTCGCTTTTTTGAAGAAAATGTCGGCAATGAAACCAACGGATTTACCGCAAGAATTTATAGTAGTCGTAATTCATTTATAATTTACTTATAAGTAATAATAATATGTGTCAGAAATTCAACCGGTTTAGTACGCGTGGATTTGAATAAAAAACCCGTAAGCAGCACTGCCGCATTACTATAGCCATAGATCATGAATAATAAATAGATCTTGCATCCATACGGGGGCTGTGTGCCGGAAAAAAGGTTGTCGCGAAAATAGTACATGATCGCGCCGCGAGGTAGCGCTAGGGAGAAAGCATTGGTAGCATTGGTGTTTCAAACAGCTTCCTTCGTTTCCCCAATAGATAGCGCCAAAAAAGTCGAATTTCCAGTGGAACAAAATATTGAATTGGATCGGAGTTCTATTAGGTTATCCAAATACAATGCTATAGCCGAATTTTCTTATCAGGGAATAACTAGTATTATATAATGAGAGATTCCTATGCATTTTGTTCCTTGTTGCGGAAATTGTTCCAAATATATCTTTGCACAGGATTATAGTAAATTTAATTGTCTTTCGAATGATATAGCTCACAAATTGCACTTGGGTTTATGAGTGGGAGAAATTGCGTAATTACCTTACATTGATAATACAAAAAACATTTATCAGGAGATTTTATCAGTTTTGTTCTTTGTTCCGGGGACTGTACCTGAATTACCTTTGCACAGGATTGTAGTAAATTTAATTACCTTTCGAACGATATAGCTCAAAAATTGCACCGGGCTTATGAGAGTGAGAAATTGAGCAAAAATCTTACACTGATAGTGACAAAATCATTTGTTTGGAGCTTCGTATCAATTTTGTTCTTTGTTCCGGCAACTGTACCTGAATTACCTTTGCACAGGATTGTAGTAAATTTAATTACCTTTTGAACGATATAGTTCAAAAATTGCACACGGGCTTATGAGTGGGATAAATTGAGCAAAAACTTTACACGGATAATGAAAAAATCATTTATCAGGAGCTTCCTATCAATTTTGTTCTTTGTTCCAGGGACTGTACCTGAATTACCTTTGCAACAAGATTGTATTAAATTTAATTACCTTTCGAACGATATAGCTCAAAAGCTGCACACGGGCTTATGAGTGGGGGAAATTGTGCAAAAACCTTACACGGATGGTGAAACAATTATTTATTTGGAGATTCTTATCAATTTTGTTCTTTGTTCCGGAACAATTTTACCTTTGCACATAATTGTAGTAAACTTAATTACCATTCGACCGATATAGCTCAAAATTGGACACGGGCTTATGAGTGGGAGAAATTGAGCAAAAACCTTACACTGATAATGAAAAAATCATTTATCAGGAGCTTCGTATCAATTTATTTCCTTGTTCCGAGGACTTAACCTGAATAACTTTTGCACACGATTGTAGTAACCTTTCGAACGATATAGCTCAATAATTGCACACGGGCTTATGAGTGGGAGAAATTGAGCTAAAACCTGTCATGGATAATGAACAAATCATTTATTTGCAACTTACTATCAATTTTGTTCCTTGTTCCGGGGACAGTACCTGAATTACTTTTGCCCAGGATTGTAGTAAATTTAATTACCTTTCGAACGATATAGCTCGAAATTGCACACGGGCTTATGAGTGGGAGAAATTGAGCAAAAACTTTACACGGATAGTGAAAAAAAATCATTTATTAAGAGATTCCTATCAATTTTGTTCCTTGTTCCGGGGACTGTACCTGAATTACTTTTGTTCAGGATTATAGTAACTTTAATTACATTTCGAACGATATAGCTCAAAAATTGCACACGGTCATATGAGTGGAATAAATTGAGCAAAAACTTTACACGGATAATGAAAAAATCATATATCAGGAGCTTTCTATCAATTTTGTTCTTTGTTCCAGGGACTGTACCTGAATTACCTTTGCAACAAGATTGTATTAAATTTAATTACCTTTCGAACGATATAGCTCAAAAACTGCACACGGGCTTATGAGTGGGAGAAATTGTGCAAAAACCTGACATGGATAATTAAAAAATCATTCATCGGGAGTTTCCTATCAATTTTGTTCCTTGTTCCGGGGACTGTACCTAATTACTTTTGCACAGGATTGTAGTAAATTTAATTACCTTTCGAACGATATAGCTCAAAAATTGCACACGGGCTTATGAGTGGGGGAAATTGTGCAAAAACCTTACATTTATAATGAAAAAATCATTTATCGGGAGCTTTCTATCAATTTTCTTCCTTGTTTCGGGGACTGTACCTGAAATACCTTTGCACAGGATTGTAGTAAATTTAATTACCTTTCGAACGATATAGCTCAAAATCTGCACAAGGGCTTATGAGTGGGAGAAATAATGCATTTTCCTCGCTCTAACTTTGCCATTTTGGTTTGAATCAAACGACCCGCCATTTTGTGTAAAATCGAAAAATGAAAATATGAGTGTCTGGGACATCCTACAAGGACCCTTCCACTAAAATTTCAGCTATTTTGAAGCATATTTACTTCCATTTTATCAAGGTGGGAAAAACCCATATACTTATATACCGTTAAATCCCTACCCAAAAACGATTAATCGGTATAACTCCGTCATTTTGAATCCGATCGAAAAACAAAAAATTAATGTATCTGAAGAATCCTACTAGGACCCTTTCACCAAAAAATCAGCAATTTTGAAGCATATTTACTACCACTTATCAATCCGGGAATAAAACAGATATATATATATTTATATATAAAAAGTAATTTTCAAATTGGGTCGAGTGTAATAGCTCTTATTTTCTTCAAAAATTCGGCTAAAAAGGAACAGAGAACATAGTCCATATTATTAATATGTATTAGTGTATCCTCGTATATCAAAGACACATGTATTTCAGACAGGGGCGGTACAGGATTCATTTTGGGAGGGGTCAAAAGAAGTCGAAAACAACATTACCGAGAATTTAACAACGGTTCTGGGGAATTAAAAATATATAAACTCTATGAAATAGTTTTTTACATACATTTCTAGGCCATAAATATTGTTTTGAAAGAGCAAGAGTTTCTTACAGATTAAAGAATAAAATAAACACTAATTAATTATTAAAGAGTTAACAGGAACGGTACTAAAACCAATAAATCCACAACTAGATCATTAAATCCTCTTTTTTTTCACTAAATTTATAACGACACAAGCACTCACTTATTTAAGTCATACAGTTCAATAGGGCGTGGCGGCGCGCTCCGTAAAGTAATTAGCCTAACCAATTGAGATTTTTTCTTGTTATTGAATTTAACAGCAAGTGACATCTACAGTGACTTTAAGGGTAGCACAAAGGTATATAAAATACAAAAACTAGCTGCAAAGAGTTTTTGCGTATTTTTTATAAACAAAAATAAGAATAAATTTGGATTTTGTCGATATTATTCAAATTTGTGCATGGATCACGATACTTCCAAGGGGACATTTGTAGAGAATTTAAAAACCTACAAAATGTTTTTTGACGACCTCGATCGGACTATTTCTCACCGAGAAAATTCGGAAAAACACTTAAAAATTACTATTTACAAAAGTTCATTTCTTTGTTAATTTACAATATTTAGGGCAGATCTTTCGGAAAATGATTGTTTAGTATGTTTACTTCAAATAGGTGGTAGATGAAATTATTAGATTGCTGTACAAACAATTTAGGCCATTATCTTGCATAGTGCGGAGGAGAAGAGAACGGCAGGATGATGTTTCCCCTATTACCATTGCCTCTCTTGCAAATTTACCGTCGGCGTCTGTCGCAAATTTACGCGTTTCGCGCTATGTTCTGAAGCATTTTTATCATACTTTATCAACCTTATTAAAAAACCGCAGATATACGAATTGTAGGTTTCAGGTTTTAATGTCTAATTTCAGAATCCGTTTGGTAAATTTAAATCGGGCCACTCAGGTTAATTGGGTGCATTATGCAAGATGGTGGCCTAAATTGTTTATACTGCAATTGTGCAAAAACTATTAAGGCTTGTCGCACACTGGATCCGCTCCGTTCCGTCCGCTCCGCTCCGTTCCGTCCGCTCCGCTCCGTTCCGTCCGCTCCGCTCAGTTCCGGCAGTTTTCTCACACACTGCGTCCGCTCGTTCCGTCCGGTCCGCTCAATTTTATCGTTAATATTTAGCGCCAACCGCCATTAGACGAAACACACTGTCATTGTTCGCATGTAAATTCTTTGTGTCGGCTTTTTCCATTGTGTGATTATGAGTTCCAACAGTAGCGACGAAGAAACTGCTGTAATAGCATTGGCAATAGCTGCAGAAGAGGATGATCAAGTATCAAGGAAAAAAGAAGATTGTGGGTGCACAGTATTAATGCCGCACGGGCTAGTGAGGGCGAGTATGATACGTTATTTTCAAGATTGAAAAATGACAATCAAAGATTTTTTCGATATTTTCGTATGAGTTACGAAAAGTTTATAGAGCTATTACACATCATAGAACCTACAATTCGAAAACGTCATACAAACTTTAGAAGAAGCATATCACCAGAGGAGCGGTTGGCTGTGAGATAAGAACCCACATCATAGAGTAATAACTTCGTTTTAAAACTTCATTGAAAACCATGTTATAAGTAAATTGAAAACCATAATTTTTTCAGTTTATAGTTTTCTGGTGTTTGCATTAAGTTAATTTATAAAATATTTCTTATGACTACGGGAGTAGTAAGGGTGTCAAAAAGTCTTAGCTCGCAATACAGAATCATATTCTATGCATTAAAATAAATGAAAAATGTTCAGCAACTCTTTTGCTGCTTAATTTAGTCACAATCGGCCATTTTGTTTTTTTATAAAAACTCAATAAGAAATAGATAAGGCAAGGAGTTCAAATTTTGTATGGTACTGTTAGAAGTGTACCAAACATAAAGACTTTATTTTTATTACTTTTAAAATGGTAGTATTTTTATTACTCTTAAAATAATTAACGATCACAGCACTGCGAACTTGTGTCGAACCGCCCGAGTTCAATTGCACAATACAACTCTGTCTATCTGTACACTGCGCATGCGCGGCGCTTCCGGCCTTCCGACCTTCCGCCAAAAATCGCTCGCTCTTCGAAAAGTGGCGGAAGCGGACGGAACGGAGCGGACGGAACGGACGGAGCGGATGCTATGTGCAGTTCCACATTTGATTACATGGTTTTCGATTTTTGGCGGAAAGGACGGAGCGGAGCGGACGGAACGGAGCGGAGCGGACGGAACGGAGCGGATCCAATGTGCGACATGCCTAATGCGATAAATTTGATCTTCTTCCTGTTTTAAGTACGCATAATAAACAATAACTTCCGAAAGATCTGCCCCTAATATTGTAAATTAACAAAGATATAAACTTTTGAAAAATGGTAATTTTTAAGCCGGTGAAAAATAGTCCAATCAAGGACTATAAAAAAGCAATTTGTAGGTTTTCTTTTAGTATCGTGATCCATTCATAATTTTTTATAATATTAACAAAACACCCAAAAAGTCCTAATTTAGGCCTATTATAATTTTTATTTCTTACAAAATGCGCAAAAGCTCCTTGCCTGATAGTTTTTGTATTTTGCATACCTATGCGCTACCTTTTACTGAGGATGTCGTTTGCTGTTAAGTTCAATAACAAAATTAGTCTTCTTTTTGCTCTATTGGCTGGGCTAAATCAACACCACCTATACTACATAGGAGGTATTGGCTAAATGCGCTAAGACAATCGGCGTAATAGTACTTATCTCACAGACAAGACCTATTACAGCTAAACACTAAATCAGGGCTGCTTGTGTACATCGATTTGTACGAGATGTATCGATTACAAAATATGCTTGCTTATTGGTTGAAAAACTGTCCAATATTAAGGATTTACAGAAAACTTCGTATCCAAGAAATTTTAAGAGTGATGAATGATTGAAAGGCAGTGTTAGAAAGTTCAATCAAAACAAGTCTGTGTAACGATTATGAGCCTTAAGGCTAGTACAGACCGGGATACAAAATTTTGGCAGAATGTATCCTAACAACTCGCAAAAGTTGACGGGATACACGGCAACATCTGGCGGCATGGTATCAAAGAGATTTGTTGCCTTTTGCTTGTATCCGTGTATCCCACTCCAAATGGAAAACATCGCTCAGTCTGTACGCGAAACACGTGTTTGTTAGATAGCTTATCTAAACTATAGGCTGTCTAAATATACGGTATGTACTAGGTTAGATAGGTTATTATTTATTATTTTTATAATGTATTGCATGACTTATTAACATTTGTAGGAAACATGATGTGGACCAAAGAACAAGTAATCGAACTAATCGAAATGTTGAGAGCTTCGACATCTTGTGGGACATCAAGAGTAAAGAATATAGGGACAGAAATAAGTGGAGCTGGTGCAATGTTGGAAGACAATGTGTGGTTTGGGTACAAAATGCTGAGCTTCCTCAAAGAAAACAACATCTCCAAAGGCAGCCGAAGTACCATTGAGGTAATTATTTATTATTATTGTTTACTTTATTAGGTTTTATTTCATTAGGAACAGCTAAAGTTAGTAAAGTGGATGTAAAGTAAATAATAATAATGACAGAAATAAGTAGCTAATAAGTGTGTCACAGTTAATGTAACTAGTACGTAAAGTGATGCATATTTACTTGATTGCATTATCATCAATTAGGAAAATATCAATCTATAAAGAATAGGAAAATGGTACAAGGAAAAAAAACAATTACGTTTTATAGAACACTATTTTATTACATTTAGCTACATACGATATGTATGACCACTCAAAGCTATAATCAATCACCACAACACATAATGAAAAAATAATATTACTTTTATTTCAAATAAAAATAAAAAATTACTGCAATGTAAAGTATAAAACATAAGCAACGTGAAGTGCATATCTATTTATGCAAAGTTATCTTGCCACGGTACTTTTCCCTTCTGAAATAAAAAATTGACCGATTCTTTTCTAATTTCTTTTGCTTCCTGAGATGCATTTCTCGGTATGCGCTGTAAATCAAGTAAACCTCTCTCATCTTCTGACCTCCAGGCGTTATTGTACCACTCTCTAAATCTTTAAAGTCAAATGTACTAGGCGATGTGTATGTCCGTACTGACTTTGAATTTCGTCTAAGAAAGTTGTAAGTAAGTAAGTGCAAGTAAGTACTACACTATCAATTTTTGGGGGGATTTAGTGGAATAGGCCTTCTAAACACTCGAAAAACATTCGCCAACAAACCAAATACATTCTCGATAATGCGCCGAGCTCTTCTTAATCGATAGTTAAAAGCTCTTTCCAGGGAACATTTTGGTAACCTGGGAGGGCTTCATGAGGCTTTGGCTTAGTGCAAATGCGTCATCTGCTACTAATACAAAAGGAATAACACGTGCTTGGCTTTTCTCTGATATAAATTTCGGTTTTGGAAGTTGCAGTTCATTTCTATTAAGCTTCTTATAAAAAATGTTATGTTTGCAAACACCACTGTCAGAGATTCTTCCCTGGCATCCCACATCGGCATACCTAATTCTGTACTCAGGATCTGCAATAGCCATCAATACGATACTGTATGTGCCATGTAATTGTAATATACACTTCCACTGTTATCTGGTGCTTCAATCTGCACATGCTTCCCATCAATTGCGCCAATGCAGTTTAGCCCAGTCAATAAAGGGAAAAAATAGGTCTTAGTTGGAAGTAATTAGTGAAAAGCTGAAATTTTGTGAGATGTTACAATAATATAAGAAGAGTATTTACACAAAAGTCCCCACCCCTCCCCCTTTTGCTTCCCCCTACCCCCCTTAAAATTCATTTTTGAAAGACTTTTTTAATTTGTCACTATCTAAGATATAAAAATCGATAGAGTCATTTTTATTTCGTTATTGTAATCCTTATAATATTCTCTATAAAAAATTTTCATTGCGTTTAAGCTATAAAACAATTATTTACCGTGTATTTTTAAATTTAATGTTAAAATTTTAACTTTTCTATTACAATAATTACATGTTTAGCTATTTTTTATTAATATGAGACAAGTTATGAAAAAAAGGGATCAAATAAAACTTTTAGGGTATCTTGCAATCTTTATATTGATATAAGTTTCATAAATGTTAAGTGCAGACAGTTGACTTAATCGGCCTGGCAAAGAGAGATGGAGCGGCGCGGGGCGTACGAGTCCTCGCGGGCCAGATCAGCCCGTTGGCATATCAACGGTCAATCTGCAGTAAAGGCCCATTGTTTGGACTTTTATTTGTATAGCTGGTATAATTATAGGTATTACAATAGTAAAATATACATAAACATTTATTTTATTTTTTCATTATTTATTTATTTTCTGGTATTTATTATTGCAGTGATTAACACACAATATGATTTCTTTTAGCCATGCCAATAAAGGGAAAAAATAGGCCTTTGTGGGATATAATTATTGAAAAGCTGAAATTTTGTTTATAAAATTGTTAATGTTCTTTATATTAGGAGAGCTAGTTTTAGTTTGGGGGATTATTTATAACCCTAAGTTATTAAGGCCGTGCCGTTATCCACCACCTATGGACCGCCGCGCCGTGTCCCGTACTGGCTAAAACCGGCACCGACAGGTGTCAAGCAGCAGAACATGTTTTGCTTACTGTCAAAACACCATCATTGACCATCCACCCATCACTCAAATTACTGTTTACAATATCTTAAAATTGTCTGGGATATATACAATACTGGCACATAAAAGTAGAGAGTTTCAGTTTTATATAAGGCCTGCCACACACAGAATCAGACATGGTCAGTCACGTTTAGTCGGTTTGACTAATAGCAACTAAAACGGGGGGTTTAGCATAGGTGGTTATGGGGTCGCTACACACTGCATCGAACGAGACGAACAGACACAAACAGACGTCTAAATATGTCTTTTCCTTGACTGACGCAGCTCCCTCAAAAGACACCTTTAGTCAAAAGCTATCAGACACTGTCCGTCAGAGCCACCTGCGCACAACCCCTCCTTGTCACTTGATTTTCTCCAATTCGTGTTTTGCTTTTTAATCTTATCCTGGATTTTTTCCAAGATGTATCCGAACGTTTCGACTTTCATTCGACAGTAGTTTTAGATTTTTTGGGATGGTTCTCAACTCCTTAATAAAGTCTACGAGGTTCCTCTTCTCGTTTATAGGGTGTACCCAAAGTTCTCTGTTATTAGTGCCTTTTCAAACAAATTAATCAAGTTCCACATCATAATTATAGCTTCCTCTTCCTTCTCTTCAAAGTTCGTTTCAAAGTTAGGTTAAAAACTTTCAATAAGCACTAAATGCACACAATATAAAAATCTGGTGTACAGAAGAACTGAAAATGGAGGGAGGCCAAGAAGCCCAGTGACTAAAACCCCCACACACAGGATCAGTCAATAACAGTCAAACAGACAGAAAAGACTAAAGGCGTCTTTGACTATGACTGACCGAGTCTGATTCTGTGTGTGGCCGGCCTAAGACAGTGGAAACATTCTTGCTACTGCTTTATTCCAATCCAGTTTCGTCTTGATCATCAATTATTTCGTCTAAATTATTAGGACTGTTATCACATTAAAACCTGAAAACAATTAAGTTCTACTTTCCGACACCCACAATATTTAATACAAGATGTCTTACAGCTGCAAGACACGAGGTGCAGAAGGTCATCAGTCACAAAAGCCTTAGTACTTAGTGTTGGTGTTAAAGCTTTCCTGTAACCTCCATTTTCTTTCATCTTTTCCATCTTCCAACTCCAAACTGTAGCATCCAATCTGTTACCAAGCCATGTCTGCATTTGCAAATAAATCCTGAACAAATGCTGATGCTTTGTAAGGTCGAAGTTTGACTTTAGATTAGATTTTTTGTAAGTTTTTGCAAGTAACGAGCTTCATCGAAGTTCATGTTCTTTTTCTGTTAAGATAAAATTTTCCCCGTTTGTTTTCAGTTCTTTGGAATTATCTTGACGTAGAAACACCGACGCTTGTGTTTGAGCTTCTTCTGACTTTTGTAAAATGACCAAAAATTTTATTTTTCCCAGATCAAAGAAAGAAGATGTTGTGTCACAACCTGTTACGGCATAAGCAAACAGATTAAGCTTCCTTTTGTTGTTCAAATTATGGATGATTTTGGAAATCCTATAATACACTTTTCCATGTAATCGTCCAGTTACTGGTTTTCAAAAGTAGATTGTTTGGTTCTCAGGCCCAAGCGCTACCAACACTATTAATAAATTGACAGTAAACAAAACATGTTCTGCTGCTTGACACTTGCCGGTTTTAGCCAGTCCATATTTGATGGATAATGGAACGGTCCTAATAACTTAGGGTTAGGAATAATAACCCGAATCAAAACTGGCTCTCCTAATATAAAAAACATTAACAATTTTATAAACAAAATTTCAGATTTTCACTAATTATATCCAACAAAGGCCTATTTTTTCCTTTATTGGCTTGGTTAAAAAAAATCATATTGTGTGTTTATAGCTGCAATAATAAATACCAGAAAATAAATAAATAATGAAAAAATAAAATAAATATTTACGTCTATTTTACCATTTTAATATCTATAATTATACCAGCTATACAAAGAAAAGTCCAAACAATGGGCCTTTACTGCAGATTGACCGTTGATATGCCAACGGGCTGATCCGGCCCGCGAGGACTCGTACGCCCCGCGCCGCTCCATCTCTCTTTGCCAGGCCGATTAAGTCAACTGTCTGCACTTAACATTTATGAAACTTATATCAATATAAAGATTGCAAGATACCCTAAAAGTTTTATTTGAACCATTTTTTCATAACTTGTCTCATGTTAATAAAAAATAGCTGAACATATAATTATTGTAATAGAAAAGTTAAAATTTTAACATTAAATTTAAAAATACACGGTAAATAATTGTTTTATAGCTTAAACTCAATGAACATTTTTGATAGAGAATATTATAAGGATTACAATAACGAAATAAAAATGACTCTATCGCTTTTTATCTCTTAGATATTGACAAAATAAAAAAGTCTTTCAAAAGTGAACTTTAAGGGGGGTAGGGGGGAAGCAAGAGGGGGAGGGGCGGGTACTTTTCAGAAAATATTCCTTATATACTCAACTAACATCCATGAAAAAATCAGCTTTTCACTAATTAGTTCCGACTCAAACCCTTTATTGACTGGGCTAGTTGGGAAAATTCCATTTTACATTAAATTCGTTTGCAATTTCACGCCATTCTTCATCTGATCGTGGTGTCTGTAAACACCAATACAAAGTATATAGTCACAACATATTTAATTACATCCGCTACTATGCTAACACTAGTTTACAAACGGTTTATAATAAATTAATAACAATAATACATTTCTAATTTTAATAGGAAGATGCAGAAGAAGTAAGAAATTCCGATGACGATGACGACGACGCTAGTGATTCACTAACCGAACATGACCAGGAAGATGAGCAACTAGGAAGGGATGATTTCACAGCAAATAAACCTTCGACATATCAGTCTGTACCATCAACGAAAAGACCTAATCTAAAGAGAAAATAAAATAACGATCCGCGGGTGGATGAAGCCTACAAATGTATGTGGACTGTACAAGATAACGTTAAACCAAAAGATGTCTTCACAGTTTATAGTGAAAATGTAACCAGCAGAATGCGCGGCGCAAAACAAGACAGTCGGGCTATAGCTACGTATAGTGAAAACCCGTATAGACAACATTCTATTCCAGCTGGAAACGGAAGAATTTGTAGTGCTTGATTCAGCAACTATCAATCCAGCATCATCGTTAAATACTTATTATCCAATAACCCACTATTCTATTAAACCATCACCTACACTGTCTTCAGCTTCAATGCCATTGAGTTCACCATCCCCGTCACCGTTATTTTCATAAGTTTCAACCTCAAAACAATCAAGACCACAACCTCAAAATTCAGGATATATGTCAGAAATACCTTGGCAGCAACATATAGTATGCCAGAAAATCAATGTCGATCAGAAATGTCTTCGCCACCACAAAATGTTAATCTTGCCGAAACTCAACCGCCTCAAGCACCCTCTTCTTTCCCACAACATCATAGTTACAGCGGAAACTCGGCCACCGTTACTAATGACAAACCTTCATGAATTTCTAGCACCTAAAGAAAATTAGCATTCACGAAATGTATAACTAGTTTTCATACAATGTAATAGTTCTGTTGACAATAAATTAATACTAACTAATTGATAACAAATAATTTATGTTTTTCTTTCTCTTCCAAAAGTAATCAGTCGAACCTCTATACATCGAACATTGGTTTCAATTTCAAATTTTTGAAGAAGAAAAATATGATGTCATGAATTATCACCATTTTTCAACCTTGCATTACTAAAATCAATTCTACCCATTCTTATGAACGTAAACTAAAGGTCCCTTTTTAATGATAATTAAATTTTATAGTTTTTGAAATGTTACTCTTGGTTCGATAGATTCGACTGAATATTTGAAATAAATGGCATATTTACATGTATGAGATTACATTATTATTATGTTTTTTTATCTACTTACTTGACAGTATCCACTTCACACACTTCGGGTATTATACAATTGAGGAAATTGATTGCTTCGTTAATTTAAACAAATACATAAGTCTTGTAAACGAGTCGCCAGTTGCTAAATATCAGAGTAACTGCCAACCTTATTGATGGAGAAATAGCAGCTCAGACTCAAGTTATCCTCATGGTTTGTTCCGTGTTTAAAAAAGTCTCTCTGCCACCACCTCCTTTTTCTTTTCTCAGCATTTGCAGCAATAATGATGAACGCAGCACATGCACCAGCAGCAACAGTCTCCTCCATTTTTCGAACAACACTGATCTTGGTGTGGACGCGCAAAATTGTTGACAGCATGTATTTAGATACAAGTTGATGTATCCAACAAAAATTTTGCCAACATCTTCAACATGCCAATGCAACATTTTGTACTAGGCTTTAGAAAAGTGACAAGTCTTTTCTTTGTGTTTTCTCAAGCGGCATCATCTTTATAGGCACTTCAATTTAAAAACGATGATTACCTATGTAAATATACGTTTTAGAACAAATTTGTAAATACAAAAACTAATGTTTAAAACATTTCCTTTCCAATGTTTTTTGTTTGATTGATATTGGATGATTTTTAGTGGGTGAAATATTCAATGCAATCAGACGATACAATAGTTCTGCCTGCCACTTGCTCGGCGGGCTGACACGACACTTAGTGTTATTTGGCGGCGTTTGTAGGGTTAAATCAAACATATAAATCAGGCCTTAAACAAATGTTTTGGGGGCATGACCCCCATGATCCTCCCCCTGTATCCGCCACTGATTTATTTCAGATACATGATACATGTATTTCATATTAATCCAAAATGTTTACATAGAATAAAACACATATTATAAAGATGTATATTCAGGGTGAATTATACCACCCGTGCGTAATGTATTGCGATTGAACCAAAAAACTCAAAACTCCAGATAGTAACGCTAGTCGTGAAGCACATCATTGAAAAGGTCTTAAAAAAACTAACATTTTTTTATTTAAAGTTTGACTTTATCTCTAACAGTTTCAAAAAAAAATGGCGCCTCGGAAACTTATTTTACGCACGGGTGGTCTAATCCACTCTGTATATATAGGTTATATATATACAGATATTTGAAGAAAAGAACTGAGCACACCGAGAATGTGGAAGATGAACATCTGCTGATAGATAATAGGAGGTAATTACTATTATAATTTACAAATATATATCAAATAAAAATAAAAAACTTTACAATAAAATTTGTATTTGTCCCTAACTCGATTAATAATTTCATTATGCAATTTTAAGTAGACATGGTGCTTAATTTTAATTACAAGAAGTGGCTGTTATGGGTTGAAATGTTGCATAACAATAAATTATATTATAAACGGTGAATAGATTTTAATTTAATTTAAATGCACCATTAAAACATTTAAAACAACAGGAATTAAAAAAAATATTTTTCATAAGGGATGATTTTAAAGAGTTAAAAGTTCTGTAAATTTTGTTAAAAATTTCTTTTAACCTCCCTTAAAGGTAATAAGTGTGTTTTTTTTTAAAACAAATTATCAAAATTGTTTACTAAATGTTGTATTTTATGGCTAAACGGTTAATTTTATTGAAAAATGCTAATACAAAAGTTGTAGCTCTTTTTATGACAATCATTTTTTATTTCAAACTTTTTTATAGGATGAATAGTTTTTGAGTTATGGTGGAAAAACTGGTTTTTTGACGTCATTTTTCAAGATGGTTTCCGTAGCACAGTTTTTTTTGCGAGGACTTTTAGTATGTTTTTACAGTAGCTAAATACAACATACACACCAAATCCCTAGCTTATAAGAGTTTTTTAGGTAATGGGGTAATTTTGACTTAATAGCCCACTAATACGTATCTGACAGGTAAAATTAATTTAAAAAAATATGTATATGTATTTTATTATTAAAGTAGATTGATAAAGTTAATATAACTGATATGAATCAAAATAATAACAATTTCTAAGTGATACATTTTAAGTAGTGTAGTCCTTTAGTGTATTATTCCTCAAATTTTGTATAAATCAGATCTAGTAGTATCCTACAGTACTAAGAAGAGTGAAGTCTAGTATTGTGCATGTACCAGAGACATCGCTCCCTCGAATGTCATGCTATCCTACAAAATTCAATCCCTTATTCTTGACAGATAATTTATTGGATTCTAAGTTTCTGCATGCTAATGTAAACGGAGAAGGGCTACATGACATATTCTATTTATATTTCCATCACAAATACATCATTTACTTTACCGCATGAGCATGTAAATTGCACATGACATAACATATTACACAGGATATAGAAGAATTGCTAGGACAGTTTTGTATGAAATAAATCAGAATACAAATTGTATATACTTTCTTTATATAATATGATTAATGAATATCTAAGAATTGGGTTATAAAAAAATTTCAGAAAAAAGATTTTTTGAATAATAAAAGATTTAGGCTATACAAATTTTGAATATTGTTTCTACTAAGAGAGATTGATGCAAGATGACAAGCCAACTGAAGCAAATTATTGTGAAAAAAGGTAGGCTACGTCCACGATAAAAAATCGATAAGTATGAACGGTTTTTAACAACGGAACTTTTATCGTACAACCAAAATCAACGTGTGTGTAACTAGCCTAAGTTACAGCCTAACATTCCAAATGAAAAATGAAAGTGTCCTTACACACACATCGATTTTGAAGCGGCCCCGCACGATCAACGTTTAGCGGTCGTCCATTGCCTCGGCTACATTGCCATTGCCATGCAGTACTCGTGAATACAGTGGCGTACGAGATCAAACGTATGTCTTCACACACATCAAATTTTGTTCGTACGTCCGCATATCTAGTTGCGTTTCGACTACCATCAGGGAAGGCAGCCAGTTATTTGCTACAGTGCTACAGTCATAAACTTTTGGTGAATTTTTTCAGTTATATATATGTTTGTTTTTTTCAGTTTTACAGTAGTTGTTTGTTAAGTTCAATTTGTGTTTTGTTCTGTTTTTGTGAAGTTCTGTGTATTCCATTAAACAATGGTCGGAACTATTGAACTCCTTATTTCATTAGTACAAGCTAGGCCAGTTGTTCTTCTCATACTTATACTCATGCAAGATGACAAGCCAACTGAAGCAAATTATCGTGCAAAAAGGTACGTCCACGATACAAAATCGATAGGTATGAACGCTACTTAACATCGACCAAAATCGATGTGTGTGTAACTAGGTGTTGGTCGTAATAAACATAATTTCATGCATACATTTGCCCACCTCTTGTTCTAAGGGTTGCCACCATAAACAAATTTGATATTAAAAGATTTTAGTAATATTTAGAAGATTTACAATTTTGAATAAACTCGATATTATGTCTACTAAAGGAGTAATTTTGATCTTTATTCTGCGACCTAATTTTTGTCACATATTTCAGTAAGGGTTGGTTGCATCAAAACTGTTTCGTACAAAAGTTTTGGAAAATATTCAGAAAGTTTACAATAACTTTATATGGATTTTATACCGTCTACTGAGGGAGTTGAGCAGTTTGTATTATTTAACAAATATTTTGTACACACCTAGAGTTAATTAATACTAGTGGCTTGTAGGGGCAATTGCCCCTATATATTGTATTGTAGTAATTTTATTAAGTAAATTGTTAGTCTCATGATTCACCGTACCTTAAATTATCATAAAAAATTTGTGAATATAATACGCACAATAATTCTTACATACCTGCGTAATTTATTTTGATGTCTGCTATGTTTAAAACTAAAATTTGAAAGCACTGTGCAAGTAAACATAAACCCAAAGTATAATCTACGCTAGGTTTTGTTTGCGTATTACAGATGAGGTGAAATCAGCTGTTATATTATTAAGTTAAACGAATATTCATTTCTTCTTTAAATGTTACTCCACGTACACTCGCTTTTATAGGAGTTGATAATGAAGAAATTATTAATGGAATATGTTTGTATGTTATACTAAGATGTACGAATGTTTCCGAAGTTAAACGAATGTGTACATAAACTTCTATAAACTTGGATACATAAATATATTATATTGATAGTAAAATAAAGTATTTATATAACAGTTTATAACCTCAATACAAATCTTATAACGCATTATAGGCTACATTAGTTCTTTAACTCATATTTAGAAAAAAATTATCTTCGCAATACTTATATTGATTGAAGTTGTAAACATAACCCCAAAGTATAATCTGCGCTAGGTTTTGTTTGCGTATTACAGATGATGGGTGTAATCAGCTGTTATATTATTATATTATTAAGTTAAACGAATATTTATTTCTTCTTTAAATGTTACACC
>JAGFPH010014116.1:11859-24539 GCA_018207615.1 Philaenus spumarius | reverse complement strand
ATTTACCAGTTTGGGTACAATTAAAAATATTTCCTGGACAACCTCTCCATTAATATTTATATCTACCATTATTTGTTTGGTGACGCGCTGACGCTTCTTTTTAATTGCTGTAATAACTTCTACATTATAGACCGGCAACTCTAATATTTTGTGTTTTATTTATTAAATCCGTATAAAATTCTTCCTGTAAGAATGACCATTGTGCACCTGTGTCTACCTGGACCATTACGGGATCATTATTTAATTTTACAATAACGTTGGGACATTGAGGCAAGTCTTTATTTAAATACGTGTTTTCTGGTTCTTGCAACAATTCCTCTCTGATGTTACATGTTAAATTGTTTATTAATGATTTATTTATGCGAAGTTTATCCTTATTCATTTTATTATTATTACCTACTTTATTATATGTTTTATCGGCAGCCACTTTCAAATTCCTATTTCCTGACCAGTTTGCGTTACTATTATATTTTTCCGGGACCTCGTGGATTAGTTTTTTGAGCGCTCATTTTTTGGTACCCCTTAATTAGATGGAACCGGGTTATTTGGTTGGCGGTTATGGGTATATCTATGGTTTTGACCATAGAATGTTGGGTTAGGATTTCGGGAAGGTGGTGGTTGGCTCCTAATCCTATCCCTATTAACATTTGCGTTATCCGGCCTTCTTTCTGGCATATTCAGTCTGGGTGGTGTTGGTGCCGCACGCGTTCCGCCTCCCATGTTTTGCATCTGATCTAAAAACGTTATAGCTTCCCTAATATTTAAATTAGGCCTACTTAAACTGGCTATTTGCACCTTCTCATTAAAATGCCTCATAATAGTGTGAACTGATATTTTTTCAGGGATCGGTGGGTCTAAATTCGCTGCTTTTAACGCCATCCAACAAAAATGCTCCGCCATTGTTTTCTTGCCCTGCCAATCATACCTATTAAATTATATCATGTCCCTAACTTTACGTTGAGCCTTATAACCCCAATATTTCTCTATGAACGCCTCCCTAAACTCACAGTATTTTATTCGGCTGGCTTTTACTACTTGCCAACAAATTTGTGCCTGCCCTACTAAATGCCGTTCTGCTATCCTAAGCTTCCCTTCTTCATCCATATTAGGATTTATTTCTTCCAACCTGTCCTCTATTTGTTTTATAAATCTAACTGGGTCTTCGTTAGCTCCTCCCCAAAACTCAATCTTTTCAATTTCTTGCTGCCTTTGGTAGATATGTGTTACATGTGGCTCCCCTACTATTGAGCTAATTCTTTCCCTAGGCAATTCCCTTACAGCTTTATTTAGCCTAATAATTTCTGTCCTATTGCTGTCAATGTTATCGGCATTTGCCCTAACATCTTCCCTTAACTCAGCTACATCCTGTCTAACATCTCCTATTCCACTAACACACTCCCTTATCCTAACAGAATGTAGTGTTAATTCATTATCTATTTCTACTTTAACCTCATTAATAACGCCTTTTAAGTCAGTTACTATAGCTACCCTTTCTTCGCGCCTTAACTCAGCCTCCTCTGCTTTTTCTACTTGCGCAGCCTGTTCCCTAGCTTTTTCTTTATTGGCCTCCTCTTCCTTTTCTAATTTCCTAACTCTATCTGCCTCCGCTTTTTCTAACAGCCTAGCCTGCTCCCGTTTTTCTGCCTCCTCTCTCTCTAACTTCCTAACCCTATCTGCCTCTTCTTTTTCTAACTTTCTAACCCTATCTGCCTCTTCTTTTTCTTTAGCCCTTTGGGCTTCCATCCCCTTCAAATACGCCATCATTTTGGACAAATCTGTCTCTGATTTAGCCATTTTGATTGATTTACTACCTTTCTAATTACTTAATTTACTTATACTTAACAACTTAAACAGGTTTTTATTTTATAATTAATTTTTCTTGCTATAAAAAGGGTATTGTTCTGTTCGTATGGAACTGAAATAACAATTTTTGTTTTTGCTACTTTTCGCTCCACTTTGTCGGGCGCCACTTGCGACGATCTGCTTTCAGCCTCCACTGCCGAAAGCCACCTGCGACGATCTGACTAGCTTTTTAATCGACTATTGACAGGAAGCTACGTTAATGTTTGCCTATAAAGAACCTCGACTCTTGTCGGGATCGTGCCGTTTGGAGAACGCTTTACCCTTTTTAAAACAAGTAATATTTTCTGAATATATATATACACACATAGGCTAAGGTTATCAGCTGGTTCAGGACTACTATTATTATAAGTAATAAGAAGTTATATACTTTGAACAGAGCCAACTGGCTTCTGGATTTTTTAATTATTATTCAAGCAAATTATATACATTTATTCTGAATAATTACTCAATGCTATGTTAATATGAAAATTTTATAATTACAAAATAAATATATTCCTTATTCTATACCTCAGAATTATGACAGAATTTAACAATAATATATGCAAATTGTAATGTAGACTACTGTGAGAGATAGATAAAAAAGGACTTTAATATTTATAAAACTTAATTACGTTATCGATGAAATTAAAATAAACAAAATTTCTAATTGGGCCAACGATGCAATGTATGCTTGAAAAGCTATCACTGACTGTACCTTATGAGAGTTTATTTAGCGTTCCCCTTGGAGTTCCTGTAGGTCTAGGAGTTACTGCTGACTCTTACGCCGATGACGTGTGATATATCCCTGAATTATGTACCATGAACTTCAGAGATGTCCTAGCCTCGTCTGCAGTCGCTCGGTCCCTGCACTGACAGTCTTGTTGATCGTCTGGTTTCCTCCAGGGTTCGAATAAATAACCCTTGCTTGGATAAGTCCTGCTGTAGTCCTGAAGGCTGTAACCGTCTCTATTGTGTTAGGTTAAGTTAACATAATCATTGGTAGTATGCCTTCCTTTCGGTGAGATCCACTGTTAATATTACAACTATTGATTCTTCACAGAACGAGAATACTGTCTTGTACATACAAATATTCTGCGTCCTTACTCATTAATCTATAGCATCTGGTATCTATTAAGACTTTAAAACAAATTTAATAAACGAGTAGCGTGGTGACTTCCTCGGAGTTCCTATTCGACTTTAAAACAATTTTAATAAACGAGTAGCGTGGTGACTTCCTCGGAGTACATCTTAAGACTGGCGATCTGCACCGCAGCTTTTTCGGTTCTCCCTTTCAAGGAAAAATTCTATTGCCATTTAGTTCAAATAAATTCCCTTCGTTTCCCTTACTTTAAAGGTGATTATTTTCGTTGATTCTTGAAGAAGAATTTTTTAATTATTTTTCCTGATCCCAGGATAATTAGTTTTATTAGTTAATCATTTAATAAATTTTAATTACGACGATTTATTATAATTTAATATTTAGCGTGTATTTTAGGTTGTTACCACCACTGGCTAGTGGGCGGAGTCAGCTTATCTTGTGTCGGTTCAAACTAATTCCTGTCCTTTCGAAGAAATAATCGTTGTCATTTTTGGTCAGTCAGAAATGCACTAGTTTTTACTGATTTCCTATAACTCCCGATCCCGTAGCTGGATTCTGGATATCTCTTCGGTTTGTTGTTCTGGACAATTTCTGGATCATCAGCTAACTCGAATTGAAGCTGTACGACTTCCGGTTCGGTATCTTCTATTTTCCATGTTTTCCGCATTTTTTCGTATCGCACTTTTCTGCGATTTCGGTTTTCCGGCATTTTTTCTTAATGTTATTTGTCCCTATAGACCCAACGATTGTTTTAATGTTTTTCTTATGTTTCTACCACTTTTAGTTCTCGAGTTCTGACACTTTTGGTTTTCCGAAAAAATTCATTTTGGGTACTTTAATTATAATGGATTTATTTTATTATGTATATCTATCTCTCTGGAGCCTTTACATTACCGGTTCTCATATTTTGGCAATTACCGTTAATGTAAACTGAGTTTAGGCCTTGTTAGGCCTATACTTTCTATTTTTAATTAAATACGTTAATATTTGTGAGCTATTAACATTACATATTCTAATTTTAATTAGCTGTTATTATATTTCATTGCTCTTAACATTAATTTATTTTAATTTACTTTTTATTAATTAATTTACTTTCAATTTGATATTTATTCTTCAAAATTCAATATTTATCAAAATCAGTTTCTGTTAACTTTTAATGACATTATTTATCTATATAATCCACTTTTTACTTTTTTCAAATTCTCAAAATTACCAATTTCGGTTTTTTGTGTTACTCTTGTTTTACGCATAATTTTTACACCTTTCATTTTATCAAAAAACTTTACTTATATAAATTGATCCATTTAATTTTCTTTATACAATGATATGAAAATATCACCTATTGTTTAATATTTAATTTTTCTATTGTTTTGTTGAACCTGCCCGGGCCATTATACATTTGGCCTGAACGAGTCGGTCTGGACCTTGCCTTCTAGGCTTGTCTAACATTGAATAAGCCTGTCTTATGGACTTAGTAAATTTTACGATTTTATTTTAAAAATTTATTTTTAATAATTTTTGAATTGCGCGAGCTGAGCGAAGCCAGCCCGTCGTAAATCGTATATGGGATGAGCATATCTTTCCTCATTCTTGGTTGGAGGCCATAGTAATTCCTCTATTAAAACCAGGGAAAGACAAAACTGATCCAAGTAGTTATCGTCCTATCTCTCTCACCAGCGTTCTATGTAAACTGGTGGAGAAGATGGTCAATCGGCGACTTGTATGGTACCTTGAAAGTAACCAACTGATCTGTAAAGAACAGTGTGGTTTCCGACAGGGAAGATCATCTATCGATCAGCTGGTTTTGTTAGAGTCGGCCATTCAAAATGCCTATCTTCTTCGTCAGACACTTGTTGCGGTGTTTTTCGATCTTGAAAAGGCATATGATACGGCTTGGAGAAGAGGAATTCTAAATACATTACAATCTTGGGGTATTCATGGGAGAATCCTAGCATTTATTAAACATTTTCTATCTAATCGATATTATCCACCTAATCGATCTAGTCTTGGATCCACCTTATCAGATCGTTTTTATTTAGAGAATGGTGTCCCTCAAGGCAGCGTACTTAGTGTCACATTATTTGCAGTTGCTATTAATAGCATCACTGCTAATGTCCGATTACCTGTCCACTGTTCTCTTTTTGTTGATGATTTTGCCATTTACGTGGCAACCAGAAACACGGCAACCGCAGAACACTGCAACTAACGATCAACAAATTACAAACATGGTCCAATCAGACAGGATTTAAGTTTTCCGCTGCTAAAACTAGATGCATTGCTTTTACTCGTCGCAGACAACATTTTAGTCCCACTTTATACCTTAACGGAACTCAACTTAACTCCGATAACACAGTCACATTTCTTGGTCTTATATTCGACCATAGACTCTCTTGGAACCCACATGTGACAAATTTAAAATCACGCTGCATCAAGATCTTAGATATGTTACGGGTTTTAAGCGGTTCTCATTGGGGAGCCGATAGAACCTCAATGCTGCGTTTTTACCGAGCTCTTATTCGATCACGAATTGACTATGGGTCCATAGTCTATTCGTCAGCTAGGTTATTGGTTCTTAAAAAGATTGATTCTGTTCATAACACTGCTCTCCCTCTAGCATCCGGAGCTTTTCGTTCTAGTCCCATTAGTAGTCTGCTTGTTGAATCGGGTGAGCCATCGCTCACGCGACGGAGACAACAGCTACAACTGTCATATATGTGTAATTTGTGCTCCAAACCTTTGCACCCTTCATATCATATTGTATTTAACAATCCATTATTTCCGCAGTACGAATTCCGTAAACAATCCACTGCTCCCTTTGGGATCAGAACCATCCGTATCCTCAATAATCTGGGGGTAGCACTACCTAATATATACGAAAATACACCATGTTTTGTTGCTCCATGGTCGATTAGAAAACCTCATGTCGAATTCTCATTGTCTAGGTATCTAAAACAAACTACATTTGATGTTGTTTACCGTCAGGAATTTATATCCATATGTAAACGTTACCCATCAAGTCATATTATTTTCACTGATGGTTCCAAACTGGACAATAGAGTCGGATGCGCATTTGTTCTGTCAGGAAACAGCTTCACTTATGCATTACCATCTTCCTCTTCTGTATATACAGCAGAACTTTTTGCAATACTCAACGCATTCAATATTGTACTGGCAACACCGGTGCACCTTCTTATATGTTCAGATTCAAGAAGTGCACTTGAATCCATTTAAGATATGTACTCTCCTAACTCTTTGGTCAAAGATATTCTGTGCTCCATGCACAGACTTTGGCTACGGGGCGTGGGAGTGTCGTTTTTCTGGGTTCCGGGTCACGCCGGTATACATGGAAACACTAAAACAGACCTATCTGCTAAGGAAGCCACTTCCTTACAGCCTAGCGTGAGCAGAGTAATGTCGTCCGACTTTATGTCCTCTTTGAAACAAGCCCTTTTAGACAGTGGGAAGAAGAGTGGGTAGCAGTATAAGGAAATAAACTCCGGCAAATTAAAGATACCGTTCGGCCATGGATATCCTCAAACCGCCAAAGCCGTCGAGAGGAAGTGGTGGTTTCTCACCTACGCATTGGCCATTCTGGGTTAACCCACGGATTTCTGATGCGTCGGGGGGATCCGCCGCTTTGTCCTTACTGCTTAAACCTCCTTTCAATTAAACATCTACTTCTAGATTGTGAAAAGCTGAAACATGTTCGGAAGAGGTTTTGTCCACCAAATTGCATTCAGAGGATGCTGGGTGATGACTCCCAAACCATTAATATGGTGTTAGCATTTCTCCATCGGTTGAATGTAATTGGAAACATTTGGAACAACATACATTTACGTAACTTAAATACCATGTTTAGATTTATTACTTGTTATTTTAATTAGAGTTTTATTCATTGTTATGTTACAGGCCCCTTTACAACCCTGTGACAAGTTGTTAGAGTATAATTATTGTTGTTATCGTTGTTATTTAATCGTGTATTGTCTGTAGTGTGTGTAAATTAAAAGTTTAATTTTATACCTGTGTGTGATTGTATGAGCATTATATGAATGCTCTTCGTTATCCAGACGATGATAACCACCCAGGTTTTTCGCCTTTAAATCCAAAAAAAAAAAACCTGACAAGGTCTTATGTTAACAACAAATAAGTAATAACATTTTGTGATCAGTATATTATTTTTATACAGCTTTTAGGGTAGGCCTAAATTAGTTGAATACAGTAAGTCCTCTACTTACAAACTAAATGTGTTCATAACAGTAGTTCCGAAGTCCAAAAGTTTATAAACGGTGTTTGATTTAAATAAAACACTGCTTTTATTATTACTTTTAAAACGGTTAGGTCTAACTATTTTTGTTTAAATAATAATAATATTGCTAAAAGAAAGTTAATAAAAATCTATGTCATTTATTAAAAGTAAGGCTTTAAAATAACTGCAGTATAATCTTTTAGGTTTTGGACAGTGAAGGCATTAGATTACAGAGTAATATAGACTACGCCATTCTCTACCAATCTCGGTGGAGACCTAAGGCAAAGTCAATACAAACAGAGTATTGTATTCTATGATAAAATATACGCTAAAATATTGAGCAGTGACCTATGACAGAGAGTGAAATAGACATGACCATCCCCAATAATTGGAATTATAGCATTCGTTGTAATGTCACCATTAATATTTAAATATTCCATAATCAACATTTCAAACAAATTTTTATTTTATAAACAAATATAATATGTAACACCAGATGTTTGGCTTATATTACAGTAAGCATTTTGTTTGCTTTTACCTAATCTAAAAAAAACTGTTACTTGAGAAAAATAATTAACTGATTCTAAATTAGTTGCAAATAAACGTGGTTTGGTTCATTGTAGGCCTAACCTAAAATTATTAAGTTTTTGATTAAAATCAGCTGTTATTTATAATCTGTTACAAGAAATGTTTGAATTGAACTGAATTGTAAAACAGTAAACAAATTTGTTGACTTTTGTTTGTTTGCTTTTAGTTTGTTAAACTAACATGGAAAAACTCTTGGATGTGATGAATAATAAACTGATTCTAGCTAAGTTGGTTGCTATGGTAATGAATGTAAACAAACATTTGTTGCTAAACTTTTGATCCAAACAGATGTTTTGTTTGTTACAGGGCTGGGAGTGAAGCCTTGTATTTTCACTGTTTTTACGCTGTAGAATTTTTGCAAAATGCTTTCTTAGTGTGCATCTATGACCCATAAGAAAATGCCTTAAAATTATCATATTTGTGTCTTAAGTAGTTTTTGCTCTATGTCTAAGTAGTTATGTCAGATAAAGATTATTATAGAGGATTAACATTAAACAGTACAAAAGAAGGCATTTCATTACATTACTGTTTTATTGTACAGTAGTTTATTAAAAACAAATATGAAAACACTTTGTTTGTGTATTTCTTATTTTATACAGGGTGTCCCAAGGAGAAACTTTCAGGATTTGTTCCGCTGGTGAAACTAATGAAAAATTTTCATATAAACATAGGGCTGGAAACTCCCTGCTATCCACCATTCTGTTTTCTGTACTAAGTAGTGTATATCTCTAAAATGGCATTTTACTTATCAATGTAGAAACGACTTTGGCAAAAACAATCAACTGTTTCTAATAGCCTTTGTTTTGAAATAGCGGCCATTTAAACATTTTAAATGAGAATAACCGAAAACTGTAAATTTTTATAAAAAACTTTAAGAGTATATTTTTGTAGCATGTTTAATTTCCTATCGAATGGTATAGCTGTCAAAACTATCAAACAAAGGGTAACAGTAAAACAGTGTCCAACTTAATTAATTGTTCATGTAAATTAATTATTACCTACACTTTGTTACTACGGTTGTTGAACCAGTCAAACCAATGGACAAGTAATTAGAGATCAAATTTGTAATCAGAGTTTAGATATTAAGAGTATCCAGGTGGTGTCAATTAATTGTATTTTTCCCTTTAAAACACAACAAATTTAAGATAGGCCTAATTCTAAAAATGTAAGTAAGAACACCATCCCTCTTAGGCCTATAATTATGGATGTACTGCAAGTTAAAAAAAATAAGTAGAGTTAGAGATACTTACAGGATAACTATAGCAGTTTCAATTTTGTTTGAAAAAGTAGGAAAATAGATTGATTTTAACAGACATTATGTGGTGCTGTTTTCCTATTAATAAAAGCCATTTTATATTACTAAAAATCATCTTTTTCCAATAACCTGTTTCGAGATGGTGGCCTTTTAAACATTTCAAATGAGAATATCTAAAACCTGTAAATTTCTATAAAAATATTTTATTTAGCCGTTTTATAATTTTCGAGGCCTGTCCACTGATATACCTGCGGTTTTTATGTAGTTCATGTAGTCAACATTAGATCTAAAAGTATTTTAGAAGGTAGACTACAAAATTTTAAAATAGTACTTAGGTGTACAATACAATTTCAGTATCTAATAATGATTAATGATTGTACAAGGTTTATATAAAATGAAATTAAAATGTATTACTCCTACTTGGTTAATAACAAAAAGTACAAAAGCCTACTGATCATAAATAAATTAAACAATTTTCTTACTTCAAAAAATATAGAATATTCACTATTTTTTCTTTTTCTTAAGTCCATTTGAAAGAAATATACTTATAACTACACTATCTACTAACTATACATTTGAAAAGTTTAACTGAAAGACAAAGAAGCCGGAAGCCGTTGAGTTTGAATAATGTGTAATATTGTTTATTAATGCAGGTTAATAAAGTCTAATCGAACTAGCATCGGTTGAATCGCTGTAACCAATATTCAAGCAACATAGAGTACACAAGTACAGTATAGAGTACACAGATATAGCATGTAATTGTAATCTCTCAGGATTAAGTTATTAGTAGACATTGGTCAGTATTTGTACTCTTGTACTGTGAGTTCTCACTGTACTCAGTAACAGATACTTTTGACTTACAGTAATCGGATACATTTCCACTTGGCAAGTACTGAGTACAAAATACTGATTGCAGGAAATATGGGCACATTTCTACTACCAAGTGAAGGATAAATTTTGTCATTTGATTCTATTGAAAAGATTTTTAACCACCTTCTTATGTTTACAGGAAGATGAAACCCAAATCTCAGAAGAAGTAGAAACAGTAGTAACTGCCAGTCTGCCTTCAATCTCTAGTACAAAATGTAATATTTTTATTGCTTTAAATTTTACTTTTATTTAGTTGAATGGTTTGCTCATTATAATCTACCTTCGTTAAAACCTTTCACGCTGCATTTATTTGACACTCGACTGCTCAATCAGATCCAATTAAAATAGAACTGTTTCGATTTTCTCTCTTCACCATCTTCACTGCTGCAAACAACCTGCCTGCCCTGCTTGTTTCAAACAAATAAATGGTTGTTCTGTGTTTATTTCAATCGTTGGAAGAATACCCTAAAATATCCGACAATAGTTCCGAAACAAGTTATATAATTAACTTTTGAGATACTAAAGTTTACCTTGACAAAATTTGTTTGTTTTGCATATACAAAATCTGTTATACTTTTCTTTAAATCTGCACATTTTTAAATTTAAGAACTAAATTTCAAACATTTAGAAAAATTGATGTATTTTTCACTGTTCATTAACCCTAAGTGCTGGGCCATTTTTTAGCATCTTGCACGGTTAGTTTAACAATTATTTTTTATATGAAAGAATGTATTTAAATAGCATGTATTATATATCAAATTGTTCATAACAACATGTTCTACAATATAAAATAAAACACTTAACCACTTGGTGTTAAAAAAATATGCCCTTAAAGTGTTTTTGGATTAAAAATAATTATGGAGTAAAAATTTTGTTTATATATTTTTTAAATATGTAAGCACATAGATAGTCTTGAAAATGTAGTAATGTAATTTCCAAAATATACAAGTTGTTCTAATTTTAGTTCTGAATGAAAAATGTATCACAAAAAACTGGTTAATCTAAAACATTTATTAAAAATTTAAAAAATAACACATATGGTAATTTTTGAGAAAAATGTATTATACAGTACATGAATAAGTATTTGTATACCATTTCACAAATAAACCATGTTGGGTCACTAATATGAGTCCACAAATGCTAAATGTCTAATATAATAAGATATGTACAGAAAAAAAAATGTTTATGAACCGAATAAACAACCTTAGTCAGTTGCGTAGTTTTTACACAAACGTAAACAAACCACAGCTTACAGCTGAAAATATTGTCATCTGTTACTTGTTTTCTTCCAAAGATGGCAAACTCGCTCTGCCTACTAGATAGAGAATTCAATTTACTTTCATTCTATGTGAAGGGCAAGTTTATCCGATAACTATTAGCTTAGATATATCGATTTTACGGACTATCGCACTGTGCGACGCTAGCACTTTCAAACGGTCTGAACAGGTAGCACTTGGAGGTTTAATGGTGGTTAGTATTCCAGTATTTTCCTCGCTCATTTTACAAAAACTGCTATATACTTTTACCTCAAGGTTATAAAGTTCCTTTGAACTCTGCTTCATTCTAGGACTTGATCTTGAAGAATCCCTAGATAAGGCACTGTTTACTTTGTCTGAAATATAGTCAAGTTTGTATTATCACTGTGATATATAAATGTTTTCCATTTGCCGGATCGTATTCTTGATTATTCTTTCCTTGTAAAAATAATTACTACAACGTGACAAAATTGCTGTTTACAACTGTGTGCTTTTTAAAAACAGTAAACACATTAGACTCCTATGGTAACCTAAGCATTACAATATTGCCAGTTTATTTTTCTCTGTGACAGAGAAATTAATGCTTGTACCTATTGTATCTATATAATGAAACTATCCATAATGTTATTAAATATAGTGGCCTATTTAAAGCTAAAGTTATCAGTGTGAAAAAAACATTTTTAATTTATTTATTATTATCTTGTATAATGTCTACTTTGTTTAACATGTAAGGCTTACCACACACTGGTGTCTATTTTCTCATGCAACTATTTTTTCAACAGCATCAAGCTAGGTGTACATATACGTACATATCCAAAGACAGATGATGTAGTTATAAATTGTTAAATATGGAATTTTAAATTGTGTTGACTTTAAATACAATTACTGAAGGGAAATATTATTAACACTACAACATAATTATATTAATGCAATGTTTTAACAAATACCAAAGAATACAAAATATATATTACTTTTTTTCATTTCACCAAACCATTATGACGTTTGTACACCTATCTTGTAAGGACATATTTCATAAAGATATATATTCTGATAAACATATACAATGCCTTCTAACTCACAGCATGTATTATATTAACCACATACATTTGATTTTCCAATGATTAAGAAAATTATTTTGCTTTTAATAATGCATCTTAAAGTCCTAATATACCAAATGTGTAAAAATAGTGTTCATTAAAGTAAAAACCATTATTTTTGTACTATCTTTAAATACTAATGTTAGTGGCAATCATATTTTTAAAGTAAGTGCCTTTAAAAATAAAGTTGAATTACCCTTTGTAACAAATGAATTTAATTTTTCAGATTTAGATAAATCATACCAGTGTAAAGAGTGTGATTACAGTTGCAAATTTTCAAGTCACTTTAAACAACACATGAGAAGACATAACGGAGATAAACCATACCCATGTAAAGAGTGTAATTATACTTGTTCGCTTTCAAGTAATCTTAAAGTACACATGAGAAGACATAACGGAGATCAACCATATCAGTGTAAAGAATGTG
>JAGFPH010014115.1:0-24540 GCA_018207615.1 Philaenus spumarius | reverse complement strand
ACCTGGTATCTTCTTATAAGTGAAGCTCAATATTATTTTATTTATTTATTTTTAAAGCTATTGTTTCAAGAAAACACCACAATTAATGGATTCAAATTAACCTGGCAAAAATAACCACATCGGAAATTTTAGACTTGAACAAAATTTAAATAGCTGAACAATCAAGGCATTTGTCAGTGCAACACTAAAACAATCCAACAGCTAACTAATTATTGCTATCAATTACTGTTGTTGTGTTGTTTTGTTATGATTTATTATTAGAGCTTTTTTGTTTTTATTATTTTATTTTAACTCTTGCCTAGAGTTAGTATAAGCCTCTTCTTGTTAACTAATTTACAAATTTAATTCTTTATTTTCAGGTACATTCGCTATTTTTAAGAAGAACTTTTCTAGATCAAAATTTGTAAACTTTATATTTACACTTTATTTAGTTTCAGTTATAAAGGGTGGAGGTGATAAGAACCTAATCTGGATTTTCATAAAAAAAAGTTTTGCTCATAGCTTCATCATAATAACACTATATGCTGTCGGTTGCTTTTTTCAGCGTCAATATACTTCGTGCCTCCTCTACAAAAAACACGTCTTTACTTTAGCATATAGACAGTAAAACTAGCGTTAATCTTTTTATTAACAAAATTTTCTTGTTATTGTTTTGATATATCCTTAAAGATTTGGCATGAGCAGTAAACTAAATTCAGTTTTAAAATGGTTGGTCTAAAGTGGTTTTCGAGGCCTTTTTCACTTTTCAATCCGCTAAGTTAAACTAAAAAAAATGTGGTAATACAAAGCCCATGATGAATAGAAGTGGTAATAGATTATTCTCCATTTAAGTTCATGAGGTTAAATTTAAATGCTTAATATGTGTTGTTTCGTTTACTTAACTCGAAATTCGTGTTTTTAAAATTCCATTCTTGTAACAAAATTGAGGAGGTCTACCTTAGCGTTCCTCTCCCAAGCTTAAGTGTCGCCAGCTTCAAGTATGTAATTGAAATATAGACTTTATAAACAATTCAAGACAAACAATTCGGCTGTTCTTACAAAAAATATATTTAGAAGGATTTTGTTTTAAATAGTTTTTTTTTGTTTAGTCATAATTGTGACCCTTAATAACACATTACTGGTCTCCACACCATACCCATTCGTAAAACACCCACCCCGTTTAAGGTCCAAAAATAATTTCTGGTAAAATACAGTAACTGCATTTCTATTAAAGGTATGAAACAAAGTTACAAGTTACAAGAGCATATTTTTAATTTTCGCACGTGTCTTTTAGACTCAAATAAAAGCGGTGAAATCCAGTGGGTTTTTATTTAAATTGATCTTTGTTTCCTATTTCCTTAAAACTCTTCGTAAATTATGTTTATTAGTTTAAGTTATGCTTCAGTTTTCAAAGTGTTTCACATAGTTAGTGATTGTTATGTTTACACTTAACTAATGTCTTTCTAAATCTTTCTTGAAATATCTTTGAATATGAAGAATTGTTCTCTTGAACAATATCCTCTTGAAGAATTGTTAAACATTTCATTGCACCGCAGTGCCGGTAGTAATGATGACATAGGGAAATTAAATTTTCAATTAATATTCTGGGTACTACAATCAGTCCAGGTATTGTGGTGTGTTTGGTACAAGGATATCATTATCATTATCTCAATAGTTATAGTTTGCTTACTGTAGCCCGTGCATCACTAAGGATGGCGACATTGTCGTTGAAACGCGTTTGAGGTTAGTAAACGTATTTATTGAGAGATTTTGTATTCAGGTTTTATTTTATCTAAGTAACTTTCTCACAAGTCAAGCTCATTAGTTATTTATTATCATTATCTTAGAAGATAATCGTATGCTTCAGTGGGTGTTCGGATGCAGTCTTCTCTTATTGTAAGATAGTTTTGTAGGTTATTATTGTAGATATATTCTTAAGGTCTAATTCTAAACTTTTATAAAAATATTTCTATCGATCTAATATAGCGTGTTATTTTGGTTTTATCTTAGTTCCATCATCTTGTATGGTGTAAATACGTTAATGCTACATTTTATACAGTTGCTAATTTGATTTTCCATCTAAATTTCATTGTACTTACAATTGTTTCTTAATAATATCTAAAATAAATATATGTGGTATGGTGGTTGTTTTTAATTCTTTTTAAGTGAACAATATTGTTGTGAATGTAATCAAAGGTTTTAGCTGTGAAATGCCGTTGGTTCTGAATATTATATTTTTTAGAACGGATTCTTATGAAAATAGGTCAAATCGACAGCTGTTTTTTGTTTACAACTTATTGAAAAAGTTAAGGATTATTTTCCAAGTTATGCATTTTCTATGAGATATTCTTCAACTGCATTGTTTTTTTATTTGACACGAGTTCTATGGTGACTTATTAGTATTGAATTTAGTTAAATATGAATTATAATAGGTTATAGGCGAGTTTATACTTTTGATTAGGTAATTTATACCATTATAATTGCTCATGTTTTGTAAGTTTTAATAATAAAGTAACTTGAGATTTTAAAATGAAAGCTATTTTATACTACCTTGTCATTCAAATGGGAAAATTATGCTTAAATAGTGGTATTATTTAATTTACTAAATGAATCAAAAATATATTGGAGCAGCCATTTTTGCGTTAAAGGATACTTTCCATAATATTATATCTTTCTAGGCATTATAGTTTTTGAGATAAAGAGAAATTATTGTTTTGCATTAACATTTTTGAATATTATATTTGATAGTCATATTTTGTCGCAACAAGACACATATTTCAAAAACACTTAAATTAGAATATTTCCCAAGCAATAGTCAAACAATCGCATATATTATTTCTCAAGACTATTTTTTTGTCGGTACGCCATAACTTCCTTAATACATCATCAAATTACATGAATGAGGCATCATTTTAAAGCTTTCCTTAACCACTACACGGGAAAAATAGACAAACAGCTTAAAATTCATGTTTTAATAACAAAAATTGATTTAAAAAACTTTTATATTATACTCTGTATGTTCCTAATGAAAGGCGCCATCTACTAACCATCTGTTTAACTAGCATGACAGCTGTTAGTTAGATTGTTTACACTGTAAGATTGTATAGGGAAACTGTTATTTATAAACCAATGTAAATAAATAAACTTAATTAACTGAATTAAATCAACATGTTAAATCAGGTAAATGTAGGCCTACTCCGAACTTGCGAAATATTCGCACGGGTCAGCTAGTTAAACAACTAATTTTAATGATCATTAAATTATTTGGTGTTGTTTTTCGCTATGGTTTAAGAGGTTTTGTTGTTGTTTTATTTCAATATTGTTAATTGCTTTGAGACTACATAGGTGTTCAGAAGATTTTTAAGTTTGAGGATTTGCCAACTGTTGTTTTAAGTCTTTTAGTGTTAACTAATTTTAAGATTACAGTCAATGTATAATCGCAATTTTTAAGCAGATATTTCAATAAATAAGTACCATTCTTATGTAAAGAATATTATACATTCTTTTTAAATAAATTACTTGTATTTGTCTGGTTAAAATTCTTTGTTTTTTAGTCAGTATTTAAACGTAAAAAATTAAATAATATAATTTCATACCACTGACTATAAATTTGTATTTTTAAGAATATGCATATTTCAATTAACTGTTTAAAACTCATGTGAGTAGGGATAAAATAAAATTATCGAAGTATTACTACATCATCAGTACTTTCATACTTTCCTTAAAAACGTTGAACTAAAGTAGTTTTTAAAATGAAGTTTTAACATGTAATATTGAAATGCTTTAAACTTTTCCAGAGTACACAATAATTATTGATCATGGCTGCATTTTCCGATTCCATCACTTACAACTTGTTTGTGCTAACAGGAATCTTAGCAATTTGTTTATATCTCTTCGCCACGTCAACATTTTCATACTGGAAAAATCGTGGTATTCCATATGTACAACCGATACCATTTTTCGGTAACATGATCGACAATTTTTTCTTATCCCGTAACCAATGTAGCATATACCAAGACCTTTACTGCAAACTAAAAGACTGCAATTATGGGGGAATCTTTTTGGGAAAATCACCTGCATTACTAGTTAGAGATCCTGATCTGGTTGAACGAATCCTTACCAAAGACTTTAACTATTTTTATAACAGGGGGATAAATAGTGAATTCAGCAATGTTTTGGATTTTAATTTATTTAATCTCGAGGGTGAACAGTGGCATTCCTTAAGGTGCAAAATCTTGCCGGCCTTTACAACGTTAAAGTTGAAAAGCATGTTCGATCAAATCTGCAGTTGTGGAGAAATACCTATAAAACTGATCGAGGCACAGTCTAAAGGAGGCAAAGAGTTCGATAGCAGTGAATTAATGTCCAATTTCGCACTGGATGTCATTGCTAGTTGTCTTTTCGGGCTGCATACCGATGCAAATACGGAAGACAACAAAAGGTTCCGACAAATAATCTTTAAAGCATTCAATCCCACTAAGATTCAAATGTTGCGCATTATTTTTTTAATTTACTACCCTAAAGTAATGCGTAAGTTAAATATGCTGAATACTTATCCAAAAGAAATAGAAGAGTTGATCAGCAGACTTGTGAAAGACACCATGGAGTACAGAGAGAAGAATACGATACAAAGAAATGATTTCCTCCAGATATTAATGCACATCAGAAATACAGAACTAAATAAGAAAACTCAGAACGGTCATCAAGACAATGCTCCTATCGATCAATCGGAACGGGCATTGAAAAATGAAGATCAACACACAGGTAAGCATCATACCAGTATTACTATTAATTAATGTATTAATTCTATTAGATTGATTTTATAAAAATAATTGTGGAATACTTAGCATTTTGACAAATTAAATTACGTACTTATTGAAAATATATTTTGATAATGTTTGTAACATGTCGACAAAGGTTATTTTAATAGAAGCACTAAAAAAACGTAAAAATAATGCAATATTAAATATAAAAAAAAAAAATTTGTAATAAAAGTTCCTATTTAGCTCCAAATACCGCCGTTTTATATGTAGTCCATTCTACTGTCTTAGGTACGGAAGAACTACTTCTTAGCATAAATTAAACATAGCTTTAACACGAGGATAACAGATGTTGATAAGAGGGTGAGGTAAACCATATGTATTAAAAGGGAACGATTTTGTGTAGAAAAATAACTACTTAAATGTAGCTAACACTATGAAGATTTTATTTCACAAATGGTACACCCCTAAGGGCCCTAAGCAAATAAACGTTACCAGAAACTGGCACATACTTTCTCACAAACATATTAAAACTATTAAACAGATTAATAGGAGAGGGGATACATTAAAGTAGAAGAGTAACTAATAAATATTATTATTATTAGCCGAATGAGAATTTTTAGAAAGATGCGTTTTCGCATATGGTAGAGTCCATTATCGGCTGTAAGTAAGCCAAATTTTATCAGAATCGTTAGATCCGTTTTTTATAAACAAATAATAACTGATTTTTGGTTGGTTTTTTTGGCCAAAAAGGGGGTTGTTTTCAAATTTTTTCAAAACCTTTTTCGTGCTTCTATACAGGCCTAATTGACATGTTTGGTGCAAATTTGTTCGAAATCGATCAAATAGTTTTCTCTATAGCTTTGTAGGCTATACATAGGCTACAGACAGACATACAGACATTTTGTAAAAACCACTTTTTTTGGACTCAGGGGTCCCAAAACGGATGTTTCCACAAATATCTCAACATCGATTTTTTTACGACCACTATACTTTCTTTATACTATAGTATAGTGATAAAGTAAAATGGAATAGACAGAAATCGAAAAATTCGGTACAGTGGTGGTGAATTAAGGTTATTTAACACATTTTTTTGGAACGATTACTTGAAATATAACCGTTACATAGTAGTTTGTATACCGTTGTAGCTGCACATTGCTACTAACAAGCAAGATAATAATTTAAAAAGCTTCAGATTATAAGACTGGACAATTTAATAGCATGAAATAAACAAGAACCAAGTTTATCTGAGCACAAAGTGAAAACAAGGAACTCCTTTCCCATGCCTTAATATTAAAAAAATAAAAGTTTATGTCATTAATTGAATACTGCACTTTCACTTTAATTTCTGTACTTGTAACCTGAAGGAGTGGTTGGTATGGTTCTCGGTTTAACTTAAAAATATCTTGAGGGATTTTATTATCACAAAAATTCATGTTTTGTAAAGGGTTTGAATTTGACGGATCACAAGTCATAAAATGTGTTTAGTACATATTGTTGACATGGTGGGGTGACTGGAGTGGGGTTGGGGTTTTTTTCAAATACGTTTCATAGGGTTCTCATAAAGCATGAATAACTCCCGAGAATAAATTTTCGATATATCTTTCTGTCTTAAAAAAAAATTGTAAAAGTAGGTTAAAATAAAACATTTTTTAACGTAGTAAATGAAAGCGTCAGCCAATTATAATTTGATTACCACAGAAATCAATGTTTTTTTTAAGGGCTCCAGTTTAATGTATCACAAGTTAGACGTTTCTATAACACATTTTTTAGATGGGCTATTAGGAGGTGTGGGGGTTTAGGGATTTTGTAAATAATTTTTCTAACTTTCCGCTGACGGCAAAGAACTGCCCCAAGATCAGATTTTGGATATCTCTTTCCGTTTTTGAAATAACAGATTTGGAAAATTTTCAAAAAATCACTTTGTATAACTTAAGAGTAATATGTGCCAAGCTTACCCTTCATATCCCGTTTTCGGTTCCTAGAACATCCCGGAACAGGAAGCCACTTCGATGGTCCATAACTGTCTGGAATATTCTCGAACCTTCTGCAAATTCTATCTGGATCATTCAGAAACATTCTGGTCAGTCTAGGCAACTTCACCACTCGATTCCCACCGGAATTGTTACCATGGACTCTTTTGCCTCCGATATCTTTGAACCCAACCCTTGCAGTCCAACCGCAGTCTGGGAATGGATGACTACCCATGCCATATAACCCCTAAAAGGTTGCAGGGTTTGGTATATACCTTGATACATAATATAATATATTTGTTTAAACCCTTTTATTATTGATAAATGTATTATTTGTAATTGAATGTATACCGTGGGTCTGTTTAAAAGTACTATACTATTGCTCCAACATTTAAAATATTTGTTTATGCTTTAAATTCATTTAGAGTAAGCACTGAACAATCGTCTTGAAATTCTTGTTCTTAAATAACACTCTTGTTATTTTCTTCCAGCGTTCATTTCAGAAGCGTTTGTCACAGCCCAGGCATTTGTTTTTCTCTCAGCCGGTTCGGAATCAGTTTCAGTTACGCTTGGTTTTTGTTTGTATTGCCTCGCTGAAAACCCTTCCATCCAACAAAGAGTTCACAACGAAATAGACTCCACTTTTGAAAGAAACAAAGAGTGGTCTTACCAAACAGTCAAAGAGATGACGTACCTTGATGAAGTTATACAAGGTAATTTGCTTCTTAGTTAACAAAATTTAGTTAAGAAAATCATGAAAGTAATTATTGCGAAAAATGAAATAAGTTCCATGAAATCTGATGAATGAATAGATTTTAATATTACAACATTGTATTATAAAAACTGATATCCATTAAAGATGCGTGCCCTTGCCGTGCTAAAAAACTCCTGCTACCATTATCAACACAAACCTAATAAATTTTAATTCTGGTTTAATGATATAAATTTTTGTTGCAGAAACCTTACGAAAATTCCCAATAAATCCTAATTTATTTCGTATCTGCACCAAACAATACGATCTACCGGATTCAAGATATCCATTGGAAGAGGGGATAAAAGTTGTGATACCAGTTTACTCTATCCAAAATGATCCAGAGAACTATAAATCGCCTGAGATTTTCGATCCAAGCAGATTTGCTGGTAACAATTTTAAACCAAGCGGGATCTACATACCTTTTGGAGATGGACCAAGAATATGTATTGGTGAGTTGTAGAAATAGTTAATTTTATAAACAAATCAAACTTTTTATAATGTAAAAGGATTTTTTTTTGGTGAAACACCTTTTAAATGCCTAGTGAGGATAATTCTTTCTGTGATGTACATGATTTTCTTATTTAAAACTTTTAAATGAGTAATGTAAAATTATAAAATAATTTTTTTCTTGATGTTATTTTTGTCTATTTATTGATAGTGTATTAATTGTAAATAATTTAAATTTTGTAAAGTTAGGAGCTGCAACAGGAACTTATGAAGTATTTATAGTAATTCACGTTTTAATACCTCGTCTATGCAAGCAGAGCAGTGTTATTCTTAGCGAAAGGATTTTAGACAGGAACCAGGTACATAGAAATCTGAGTACGTGTGACAAAAACACAAGATTACAGCCATCTTTTAAAAGTTGGAGTACTTTAATATAAATGGGAAAGTGTGTAACAATTAAAAAAGGAAAAACCAGAAGAGCCCAAAACGCAAGTACAATAATGAAAAAATAGCCAAGAAGAAGGAAATATCCTTCAGAATCTGAAGGAAGAATAATAGATCTAAATAACTTGATGTAAAGCAAAATACCTACACCAAAGAATGATATCCAGAGAGGCAGAGAAGATGTCCAGAACGAACATCACAGAAGCAGAGAAGCGTATGTCTTTAAGGGAAATCGTGTGACCCAAGAAAAACATTCTGTACAATTTTACTGGCAGTAGAATGTCTTCCTGCTTCAATGTAACGAGAGTGTAATTAGATCTTAATGTCAGGTAGCCCAACAGGTAGTCTAGCACAAGAATTAATTAAAATCTTCAAAACTGCAATTCTATACATATGGGCAAATTATCTACATATTTAAATGTCAAAATAATATCGAAATTTCCGGAAAAACATTAAGTACACACCTGCAATTTGAATTGAAGACTCCAATTCACTGTTCAAATGTGTCGAGCAATAACAATAATAAATCCAAAGAGCAGACATTTTCTGTGTTTGGTATGGGCTACTCGTATTGGCCAGTTTTATGTTGCCTGCTAACTGCTAGGTTGAAATTAGATCTCAATGAAAATATTATCATAAACGAATTTCCCATACTCCTTAGTCATAAAATGTGGTATTTTCTCAGGAAATAAAAAGCCTGTCCGTATGCAAGCGTTGGTTTCCAGAGGATGAAAGAATATTGGTGTAGAAAGAAACATTAAGTTGTGTATCGCAGCCAATGAAAATATGTATCAACTACGATATAAACTTTTATAGGAAAAGTTTAGTTCTGGGTTTTTTAATATTTTACATTGAACCAAACAAAAACGTTTAAACAACTGTAATCATCAAAGCCAAACTGTAATCATCAACAAAAGCTAATACTGTAATCATCCAAACAAATGAACATTTCAAGTTTAAAAGAGATCAAATACATAAACTTTCTGATAAGATCTGTTAGAAAAATCCAGAACAACTGTCATGCTGCTTGATACAAAATGTATCACCAAACAAAGTTATTATTATTTTTTTTTTTGGGGTTTAACGTCCTGCTGTTTTGTACTTAAGGCTAATGAAGACAGGACCTACAGTTTTACGTGGAATCCTAACCACAGCCAATGATGTCTGTTAAGAAACCATTTAGAAAATTATTCGGGGTCAATGGGAATTGAACCCGGAACTTTTCCATTGATGGTTGTCATGACGATTGATAAAGCTTTGACGCCTTAACCACCACGGCCATTGTGGCTCTAACAAAGTTATTATTATACAGGGTGTCCCACGAAGAAACGTAGAAACTCTCAGGACTTGCTCTTCAGGTGAAAATAACAAAACAAGTTCATATAAACATAGGACCGAAAACTCTTCGTTTCCCAGATACCCGCCATTTTGTTTTTTGTGCAAAATAATTCATATATATAGAACGGTTTGACTGATTGAGTTCAAACTTTTCATGAAGCTTAACCTAACAATGATATAGCTCAAGAAAAATAATCGATAATATCGAATCTTGCGTTTCAAAATGGCGGCTGTTTGAAAATTTCAAACTTAAATAACTCAAAAACCGTACATTTTAATGAAAAATGTCAAGACACCTTTTTTGTAGTCCTTTTGATTCCCTATTGGATGGTGTAACTGTAAAAACAATCGGATAAAGGATAATAGTTAAGTTATGTGTAAATAGTTGGTTTGTTCAACCCGGCATACTATACCAACACAGTAAACACAGCAATATTGTATGTAAATTTGCTGTCATTACCTTAACCTTAGCTATTATCCTTCATCCGATTGTTTTAACAGTTACACCACCCAATAGGGAATGAAAAGGGCTACAAAAAAGGTATCTTGACATTTTTCGTTAAAATGTACGGTTTTTGAGTTATTTAGGTTTGAAATTTTCAAACAGCCGCCATTTTGAAACGCATAATTGTATTTAATTGCTTATTTGTTTTTAGATATACCATTGTTAGGTTAAACTTCATACCAAGTTTTAACTCAATCAGTCAAATCGTTCTCTAGATATGAATTATTTTGCACAAAAAAACAAAATGGCGGATATCTGGGAAACGAAGTTTTTAGTCCTATGTTTAAATGAACTTTTTTTGTTATTTTCACCTGAAGAACAAGTCCTGAGAGTTTCTCCGTTTCTTCGTGGGACACCCTGTATAACAAATAAAAAGAACTTTTTTTACTTTCTTCACCCTATATGTAGTACCGGTATATGGAGAAAGTATTGTTTTCGTAAAAATGTTCGAATTTGAATTTTCAGTTGAATTATCTGTTTTGGTGCTCCCAGAACCCCAAAAAATGGTTTAGTGCAATTATCTGTGTTGGTGCTCCCTGAACCCAAAAATATTTTTAGTGGAATTTTTTGTTTTGGTGCTCCCTGAACCCAAAAAAGTGTTTTTAGAGTGGTGTCTGTCTGTCAGTCTGTCAGTATGTATACACGACCAGAGAGGACACTATTGCTCCGATTTTCATGAAATTTGGTATGTAGGTACTAAACCCTAATATCTCCAGGCGTTTTTTTCATTTTTTGGAATTTTTAATTTTTAAGGGTAATTTACCCCTAAAAACCCATAAAAAACGACAAAAATGCAAATTTCTCAAAAACGGCTCTAACGATTTTGATCAAATTTTCAGTATTTGTAGTGCTTAAGATGCCAAACAAAATGACACCACCCGCTTTCATCAAAACTTCGGCGTTTTATAATTATGGGGAAATGTTTAAAAATAAACAAGTTTATGTTGTCAATCTAGCATCGCGGCGGCGGCCGCACGAGGTAGCACCATGGTAGCGATCACGGCCAGTAATTCAAAGGTCGCGCGATCGAATCCCGCCTAGGACAATAATTTTTTTATACGATTGACGTAGGTAGAATATTATTTTTTTTGTTTTGTTCTAAAAAGTAATAAATAAAATGATTGAAAACAATATTATTTTGACTACAGTAAGTTGGGAGAAAGTGTGTCAGTTAACTGATACCGTTTATTAGTTAAGATATAGCGTTGCTTTTCTTATCTTTTATAAATTAATGTCTGTATGTTTTAGGTATGAAGTTCGCTGTACTGGAGATAAAAGTGGTATTGATAAGAATACTTTCAGAATACACACTCAGGTTGAGTAGTAAAATGCAAACACCTTTCAAATACGATCCACTGACTTTCTTTCTGAAGCCTCAAGGGGGATTTTGGTTTAATTTTGAAAAACGGTTAAAATTGTAACACAAAAAATCTGTCGATTGAACATTTTTGTACAAGATAAAATATTGTATTCGGAATTAAATAGTTATAAATATTTTGTTAATTAATTAATTTGTTTGAATGAAAGTGGTGTTGTATTTGATTATATTTAATTGTTATTATATGTTTTAAAAGTTAAAACCATTAATAAATTGCTCAGAAGGGTAATTAGGACATTGAAGTATGTTTGTTTTTACATTTCGTTAACTATTTAGGTTTCAGTTATTTTAAATAACCTATGCCCAAATAATTTATGTTTATTACAGTATAATCGGCATAATTCTTAACATATATTTAATTTGTTTTAAATGTTTAATAAGAAATATACAGGAAAATATGAACACTCAACACTCTAGAACCATATGAAATTTACAAAGCTACAGAAACACATACAACTAATCCTCAGTTATAAATTAAATTAAAGTTCAAGTAAAATGTCGAACCAGAATGCAGATAAACTAGTTCAGTGCACTTGTGACTCTTGGCCATGTTTAGTGTGTTAGTAATGTACAATGTTTTGTGTTTTTTTAATGTGTATTAAAATGATATTTCTTAAAGAAGCGAAATGCTCATCACTTTATGTACCTGAAGATTACGTTTAGTCGAAACTGGAGATAATTCATAAAAAATAAAGTTAAAAAAGGATTGTTGTGTTTAAAGAGTTAATAAGGTAAGAATTAAATAAAATTATACGTATTATGAACAGCTGTTGTGTTTCATTATGAAATGTTTAATGTTGCAAAGTTAAAAATATTAAAACAACTAAGAATAAAGTCAAATTTGTCTAAAGTTAAGACTAAATACAACGTGAAACTATTATTAAGTTATTAAGGTTTAACTTTCACATAACTTTGTTTCACACATTATGTAAACGATTCATACAACTCAATCTCAAAATAAACAATTTACTATGGCAGACATTTAAACAAAGAACTAAACGTGTCAGGCATACGTCTTAAAAGTTATTAAAATGAGATTTAAATTTAATCATATTTAGTTTTAATTTTTTTAGTGTTAAGGAGAAGCTACCCTGTCCACCATATTGAATATGATTCCCATAAGAGCAATGCTACAGAATAAGTCATTTTTTTCTGTAAATTCGTGGAATAAATTTAAAAATTTGGTTTCATTTTGAAGTACTCTCATATGCGGATGTTGATTGCTAAATACATTTTCAAAAACTGTTTTATTGTTTTTATAAACTTATGATATAAATAGTAAAATAAACAGTAAACTTTATTAATTTTTACGCAGTTGCAAAAAGATATATTGCACAAAATCGTAGCAATCAACACCCACAATCTATTTTACTTTAAGAAAACAAAATACAGCTTTCGTTTTTTGACAAAAACAACATAAAAATATGCTTAATAGTGAAGGTATGTTTTCGTTATTTAACATTGAAATTGGTAGCCAACTTCGCCAATGTAGGGAGTCGAGCCTTAATGAAGTTTATAAAAAATGTTAAACAAGTTTATCGTTTTTAGTGAGAACATTTTCATTTGAAAATTGGGAAAACATTTCTACCCACGTGTGATAATGTGCTTTTGGTTGTGTAGGCATGGTGGACCAAATCCGAATACGGTATCGAACGTCTTATTCCTTTGAGATAACTATAATACCACACTGATTTGAATAAAAACCCCGAACCACAAAAACAATAACTAAATAACTAAGGAGTAGTGTTAAAACCCTCTGAGGATGATGACCATGTCATCGAAATGTACATAAGGGTAACGTATATTAAACATAACTTACAATTGTCGTCACAGTGCTCTTTTATTTGTTTAATAACTATAATAGTTTAAAAACATTCGTAATATAAATAATTGCTTTGTATAATAAAACCATACAATTTAATAAAATTTTAACAAAACGGGACAGACACGTTGAAGGAAATCATTCTAAAATTCAGTACACTTCATATTCGGAAAACAGGAGAATTACGTAGACATGAGCAAGTACCAATCAAACTTTGAAGAGTTCGATCTTACACACATTTTTAGGAGTGCCATTTACAATGATTTTTACTTAGTTTTTGTTTCACTATGTCCTGTGTTTCATTCACATGACACAAAATTCAGTATCTATTCGGTAAATAGTCAAATTAATAGTAATGAAATGAAACAGAAAGAACTTTTAATATTCATACGCGATTAAAAATAGATATATTCATAATACTGTCCTACTAAAGAAAAGGAAGTTGTAATTTTGAGGTAAAAGCCTTTATTTTTTGGCGCTGTTGGACATGGAACCCCACTGCCGGATTAACCATATAGCGAAGAAATCATCCGCTCTAGGGCCTCGGGAGGGGCATGCGTGAAAGCTATATTGGTCACAAAAACCCAAAAGTCTATTACAATAAACGATTCATATTGATAACAGCGTCTTCTTTGGACGTTTGCTTATTAAATGTTGTCCTTGATGTAAAGTCGTTATTTTCATTAGACAAGATTAGAACCATACTTACATTACTTCCTGTTAAGGCTAGTGAAAATGACGTTGTGCAAAAGTGAGAGTTTGAAGACGTTTTAAGTTGTTTTGCGTTGAAGAAACTCAGGAAAGTAAATTTGTAAGTAATACTCTACCACATTACAAACAAATATTTATACGTTTGTTTATGTTCTATAATACTACGACGTAATTAATTGGGTAGTTTATTGGAAGGTCAAATCTCAGTTAGGAGACATAAGCATTTAGTTATTTTGAATAAGGTCAAAAAGGTATTATTTTATTGCAACTTAAAGGGTTAGACTACATTCATCAGCGTTGATAAGTTGATTCATCAATACAATTCAATTGCAGTCCTTTGCTAGTAACTAAATCTAGTAAATGATATAAATAGTTTTGTTCTGAGCTTATAATTAAAATAAATTAAATATATTCTACAAATCCTATTACTTCAAAAATTAATAATATAGCCTATAATAAACTTTAGAACTAAAAACAAAAGTGCAATCATGAAAGTAATCTGTTTTAAAATACGTCGAAGAACATTAATATAATATAGAATAAGTCACAGGAAATAATGTGTCTAAATAAATAATCTTATTAAAAAATACGTAGTATTTATTATTAATAAAAATATTTGGATCAATATTGAACTTACACTTTTACAATTTTCAGGTAGCCAATTTGTTTTGTATTCCCATGGAAACTAAATTTATTTATATTTTATGTAATGCAATAATGTCTAATGTATTTTTATATTTATTTGAATATTATTGTTTTTATAAATTATATAAACACACGTTTCAAACACAAAGTTTTCTGCTTTCATTTATTTGTGTTAATTTATGTAAATTACCTTTCAAGAGAACTATTTGCAAGGTACTATTCATAAAGTCAGATTAAGGTATTAAACTACTCTTGACGATGGTTGAGCGAACTTTTAATTACTTGTAATAAGGCTAAACATCAATCAGCGAGAGTATCTGTAATGTTGGCGCCAAGGTACAATTACTGGAGCTATGACGTCAGAGAGAAGGCAGGACAACATAATATGCTAGAATTGTCTCTGCTTGTAAAACAATATTACACTAAAGAATTATTTTGAAATTATTTACACGGAAGCTGAAACGAAAAGTGTCTAATTCTCTTTTCAATCAATTAATTAAGAATTGTTAATGGTGTTTATGACAATGAGGCCATTCCAGTCAGTATACAGACTTACAACGAACAAAGTAAGTAATTATGGTAATAAGTGTTGTATGGATAATAAAGATGAAATCTTTAGGAACTCTTTGACATCTAATAATACTCATGGTTTGTCTGTAAATTCCGTTTCAGAGAAATGTTATTATTGATCTTGTTTTGTGCAAAAGTTTAAACTTGTTTCCAAAAAATTTGAAAATATCTTTATTTCCAGAAAATTTAATTTTCAATATTCCGCAAAAATCATTTAAGCTAGTTCATACCGTAGGTTCTAATTTTGTACTATTCTAAATTAAACAAAACATCCTTATTTTAAAATTTGAATTGGGCAAACCGATTAATTTAGACTTCTTTAGTCAAGTAATGATACGACGGTCGATGTGAGTGTTTCTGGATTCACGTCTTTACATAATATATAATAAACAGCTATTAAATACAATTATTACTGAATAATTCAGGCATATATAAGAACTAATCCTTTTTACAATATAATACCATTAAGTTTGTTTTTGGCATTTGTTTAAGTAATTTAAAAGTAACGATACATTAAATTTATGTACTCAAACTAATTTGAGTGTCATAAAACGTATTGAAAAGAATAACTCAACAACTATCCAAGTTGGAGGAAAAATTTCAGATATACCCCAGAATAGTTTTTTTGGCACAGCAATCAATTACATTTAATCTGGTTACCCTATGTAACCTGTTTAGCTGTAATAAAGCTCTTTCCGGACACCCGGTATATAATATTTATTTCATCTATTTTGACTGAACTAAGAGTGTATTGAATATGATTATGACATTTTGATGCAGTGTTGATAATAGTAGGCTATTTCTTAGGGAAGTAAAACGAGACTGTTGAGAGGGTTAGAACATCATATTGGCAAAAACTGTTCATTATATATTCTGTTTGTCTTTATTATTACTATTTGTATCAATACTTTTATGTTTTAACACTTTTATAGCTGTAAGTAGACCTACCTACCTACCTTGTGGGTCAAACTCGCACTACAATGGTTTAGTTCACACGGTTTATTTCCATGTGTATTGTATAGTTTGAAATTGGTTTCCTAAAAATATCAGACTGAGTGACTCATATAGTTAACAGTCTCGTCAATTAAGGTCATTCTTAAGTAATGTTATCTCATTATTTTTTGGAGGCTTTCATAGATACAAGGTCAGCGCGTTATCTGTGTGGAGGCGAGTCTATTTATAGTACTCGGAAACACAAGCTAGGATGAAAGAAGTGGCAACAACAAACCACTTCCAGTAACGGTTTCATTTAAATTTCTTCGTAAAAGATCTCCATTCAGCGTTTATCTTTAATGTTCAATGGCGGTCCTAGACTTAAATAAATCTAAGGAACTCTGTTTAGAAAAATGAGTGCATCATGGTTTAAAAGTTCATGATTGTCTTAATGAATTATTTATTTGAAAATACATTTAAACCTGTTTTTAATTTACCGGAGTGGCACTATTGTAACTACTTTATACCATTTACCAAAGGTGTCATTGCCAATAGGCTACCATTTATGAAATCTTTGTCATCCTTCTTTGTAGGCGATGACAAGAGGGCTCACTGGTGTAAACTGAATTGCAGTGCAGGTGAGACGATGGTCCGATTTCTATCTTCCATTTTTGCAAAGTCGACAGACATCTGAATCTGTAAGTCTGTGGAGTTGTTCAGCGGCGGCCCTAGAAATTGCGAGGCCCAAGGCGAAATTCAGGAGAGGGGCCTTCCCTTCACTTGAACTACCAACTTTATTTTGCAGGAAATATGGAGATAGTAGGCGCCAAATAAAGTCCATTAACTAGTTATTATTGATATTTTTATTTAACATTATTACAAAACATGCAACATTCTTGCAACTTTCTGACAAGGCCTAACTGAATTCAATTGTCTGCCAGAGCAGATTAAATGGTGCTCACAAATAAATATATTTGTATTTAAAGATAAATTATATCTAAAAGCATTTACAAGAAAATATGTAAGAAATATTGAAAGATTATTAATGAGTGTTGTTTACAATCACTTCCTGACTCATACTTTCGTCCAATATCGCTTTTCCTTTTACTACCTCCTGACATTTCAGTTTAATAATATTAAAAACGATTTCACAAACAAAATTAAATAGTTTTGACAGGATCACGTAACACAAACGTCAAACAAAGCCTATTAATGACCATAAGAGTCTGTGAAAGCCGGCCGAATTTGACAGTCAGTCGAGTCTCGATAGACAGTGTTGCCAATACCAAAGCTACAATTACATTCAAGTTAATACCCATACCCGCAAACCGCCTTCGGATAACATAAACTGTGAAAATAGTTATGCAGTATCGAAGACATACAGATTATTTTGAAACATTACTATTGTCTATTGTTCACGCCCATTGCCGAGTTGGTGTTGCATTTATTCCAGGCCGCGGCAGGTCTGGATAATCCATAAGGCCAACCTGGGCCATGGTCTAGGACCCAGGCTCGTGGGAGAAGCAGATCGCAGGGAAAAAGGAAAATTTTGTACTTCTAGTGAAGCTTGAGTAGCGTGCGTCCGTCTTGAAAGAGAGAGGGGATGCAAGGATAGTCTGGCTGGGCCTGGTCCAAAGCCAGAAGAAGACATTTTATAGGTATATATTTTGATATACCTATAGACAGTGTCGATTACTTAGTAGTGTGTTTTATTTTTCAACATGCTTTCTTTTTATTCAATAGTCAATATCTGCTTACTACAAATTACAAGTATTGGCATTTTAATCGCTGTTATTGCGTGATTGATATACATTGTTTTTTTGGAAAATAGTTAAAAATGCATTCAAAACGGCTAAAAATAAATCTGTTAATAGCTCAAATAGCCCCCACATGAGCTCTAAAACATGAGTTAATTGAGATAATTGTCAATATTGATTCTGGCTACTTCAACAAACATTCTGGTAAAATGTTGTAAGCCTCACTAACCTCTAAATAAGTAAAAATTACTAAAATTTCATCGTTGTAACCCATATGGTTTGTAAAACTCAATTGTGTAAAATGAAGTATGCCACGGCAATAGTGATGTAAAGCCTCTTCCTGATTTCAAACAAAGAGAGGTCAAATGCTGTAACCCTCAGTTCTCAGTTTGGTATCCATTGTATTGAGTTTTGTGTTGCATTTATTTATGTGTGAAGAAAGAAGAAATTTTAAAACTATGTACATATTTTAATATACCTATAGACAATGCTGTTTATTCAGTAGTGCGCTTTATTTTTCAACATGTTTTCTTTTTACTCAATAGTCAATATCTGCTTACTACAAATTACAAGTATTGGCATTTTAATCGCTGTTATTGCGTGATTGATAGACATTGTTTTCTTGAAAATAGTTAAAAATGCATTCAAAACGGCTAAAAATAAAACTGTTAATAGCTCAAATATCCCCCACATGAGCTCTAAAACTTGAGTTTTACAGTTAAATATGCAAAAAATCATTCACATACCCAGAACCCAGAAAGGGGGCGTAATTTAGAACTTTGGCGTAGAGTGTAAATAGCTGCTAAACCGGACCTGGGCCGTGGTCAGCGTCAAAGCAAATAGAAACGGTATTATAGTATTGAATACTTTGATATTTTTACTGAAATGGAGATTGATTATGACAGAATCACTTGGATCGGGGGAGGGGGGGGGGGGAGGGTGACGTATCAAGATCCTGATCCTGACGCAAACGTAATAGGGACAGTTGTTTTTGCTTGAATGGCAGGAATTTATATTAGAGCGATAAAAACCTAACCTAAAACAATGTTTTTTTTAAATCTAAATTATTCTAAATTTGCCAAGTAGGTTGCTATGGTAATGAGTGTAAATGCTTTCAAAAAATGTGGTTCAGCATAATAGGCCTAACCTAAAATTGTGTAAAGCTTTTAATCCAAATCAGCTGTTTTATTTACAATATGTAACAACAGATGTTTGAATTATAAAACAGCGAGACTTGTTCATTGATTTCTGTTTGTGTTTGCTTTTATTATGTTAACCTTACGTAAAAGGTATGTTGGTTGTATAGAGCAATCAACTGATTCTAAATTGCTAAGTTGATTGCTAATCTTTCCATCGGAATCAGCCTGTTATAAGGCTGTGAGTGAAACCCAGAATGTTCACTACTTTTACGCTTTAAAATCAAAAATCTTTTTTAGAGTGCACCTATGACCCCTTAAGAATTGAATATACCTTTAAGTTGTTGTTTTTAAGTAGTAATTGCATACGTTGATCCTATGTCAGCCCGTCAGTCAGGACAAAGGCGCTTATATATGTAGATAATAAGAAGAGAAAGCCGTTTTTACTTTATTACAAAGGGCTCGGAAGATCTAAGCATTAAAGAGTAAGTATGCGTTCTGAAGCTTAAAACGAAGTCGCGTGATTGATCAAAACAAGGCAACTTTATTAAAATAATAGTACCCGAAAACTCAAAAGGGTTAGTTTTTGTCGTTGCTTGTTGCTAAAACAGAGCAACGGATTTTTTTCAAGTTATGTTTCAGAATAGTTCCAATAATTTTTAGATTCTTTTCAAATCTTTCAATAACACGTTCGTGGAGTGAGTTTGAAGTATTGATTGCTACTGAGTACCAATAACGGAAAGCATTGTTTTGGTTATGTGGATTAAAATTAAGCCTTCTTTAAGTAGGTACTCGTCAGTTCCACCACCGGATTATTTGCCCTCCAATAAATACAGGCTCCATTGCCCTTTATGATTTCACACGCTTTTCAAATTCAAACCGGAGTTCATCCTGTGGAGAAAGTATGAACGAGGATTTCTTGAACGTTAGAGGCAGTTTAGTTTTGTCGCTAAGCTTCACAGAGTATTGCGACAGTATTCTGGCTAACGCTACCTTCACTTCAAGCACAGCAAACCTCATGGCTGGAACAGAAAATATTAGAAAACGTTTGGAAAATGCAAATAACAGAATTTAATAATTTGTTACTTCGTGTAGTCATGAGTTTGAACTGAAAAAAGTTTTAAATATGATCCGTGAGAAACCTTTTACCGCCTGTTTACAAATTTGTATTCTAAGCTAAAGTATTAAAACAGAATGAATACAACTATACATTACTATAGGGAGATATGTGATTGCAATAAAACAATTAAATGCGCCCTCGGATTGGACTGCTTCGCTTCGCTCGCAGCATACAAACTCGCTTTGTATGGTACTTTACGTTTGATCGTGTAAAAAAACAATTATTCGTGCAGAATAATTGTTTCTTTAGATAAAACCCTGAAACCGTTTCATCTAAAAAAAATTTACTTTCGGTCGTTGGATTTCTTGACTAAAGAACTCGCCCGAGCTACTTAGAAAACCAATGTGTGTTTAAAATTTGGACCAAATCGGACGTAACATGCAGCAGTTAAAGTGTGAACACATACATACATATTTATATCGTTTTTAATGATTCGCCAAAACGTGTTCTGGGAACTATGATCGGTGCTCATTGACTATTCCGATCTTAGGTCTCACCATAAGCAATAGCTCATAGGTCACTGCAATAGCTCATAGGTAACTGCAATAGCTCATCTTTCCTATAAAAATTCACTAATAAATCAAAATAAATGTTATCAAAATTTACTAAACCCCGAAGCAATATAATTTATAGCAATACTTAAAAAAAACTTACATTTTCATGAAAAACCTCTGAAGGAATTTACGAAACTTATTATAATTCTAGCACTTATTGTTGCAACCTAGAGACTTGATTAAAAAGTAGGTGCTAGATATGAAAAATATTTTTCAAATAGCACTACTACATGAAATTTATTCCTTAAATTGAGTGTTTTCAATCTTCCATTTGATTTCTGATCCCCACACCTAATAAACAATTCTAAAAATTGTATATATATAAATAACTGTCTGAAAGGAATTATTTTCCTTTTGAGAGTATTAATTTTTTTTATATTTACTTTTCTGCATCCCAAACAGGTTGAAACTGCATTGTTTGGTTCTTTTGGTGTGTTACGATAATATGTTATGAAACAATCAATTACATTAACTAATTAAAGTTCAATAACATCAAAATACATATACTCATCAATGATGTAACACACTGCTTCCCAACATGTGGTACGCGTACCACTAGTGGTACGCAGAGGCCACTGCGGTGGTACGTGGTGACGTTCTAAATACGAGTATATATGTCGGGATTGTTTGGGCTGGTGCGTCAGCATTAGTTCACGGCTCACACAGAGGTCAGATAGCTGTCGAGAGGGAAAGTTTGTCTGAGCTGCGCCATGAAGTTTTTGTTTTTTGTTTTTTTTTTGTCTGAATTGAAAAACTGCTTTGCAAATGAACTGTATCTGTGCAAGTTGGCATATTTGGCAGAGATATTTTCAAAGCTCTACCAAGCCCTGGAAGGAAATTATAATACTCCTTTTCGGGTTCATGATAGACTAAGTGGTATGAAAAATAAGCTGAATTAAACAGCAAAATAAGCCGAACAGAAAAAGGTATCGTTGTTTCCAACGCTCGAGAATTATGTTGAAGAAAATTACCTCAAACTTCTGACAGACATCAAAACACACTGTCTTGGTTTGATTCAAAGCTACAACTTATATTTTCCTGAAGACTTCAGCAAATGTTCCTGGATCCAAAACCCGTTTGTTGGTGTAGAAGTGGTACCAGAAAACTTTACTGCGAAAGAAAAGGAATAGTTGTATAAACTAAATTGTGACTCAAAACTACAGCAAATTTTTTTTTAAATGTCGCTTGTGGAGGATCAGTGAATATTTAAACTACAAACAGTGTAGGTAAATTGTAGAAAGTGTAACCATACGGGGGTTATATGATATACTGGCTCTCATTTATTTGTTATATGATATACAAATATTAAGCTGGGTGATTAGTTTCATCAGAAGCAAGTTTCAAATAGAGGGTCAGGTAATTCATTCCTCCACCCCCACAACCACCTTTATTCATGATCAGGTAACACAACCTAGGCTTACCTATACAGATCCTGGGTCCATCACCAAATGGCAAATACTTCCCGCTGGGTTTGAAGTTGTTGTCTTTGAATCTGTCTGGGTCAAACACTTCGGGGTTCTCGTAGTTCTCTGGGTCTCTATGTATTGCCATGACTGGAATGATCACACGATATCCTTTCTCTATGACTACATCAGAATCGGGTATTTTATAAGACTTTGTGCATCGGCGGAATAGAGAAGGTGCTGATGGGTATAGACGCAAGGTCTCTGAAATAGATTGAGAATTATGTCAGCATTAGGTTTCTCATAATTGTTGAGTTATTTAAAAATCCTTCCGTTAATTTGATTAAATCGAAGTCTTACAACTGAAATATAAATACCAATAAACTTAGGGAAAATTCTATTAAATGATGGCGTGTTATAATAAAACGTGTTATGAATGGCCTTTACATCCAATATATTGTTATTTATGCCTTATTATATAATTTTGGAATTTGGGGGGGGGGGGGAAGATGCTATCTATGTTTATTTGTTCAGTAATATAGGCTACAAAGTATTCATAAAGTCTCTTTAACCTCTTCATTACTTTTTTTACCGAAAATAAGTTAAAACTTTGTAGATATCTTTGTATATCTAATTGCTTATAACAGGACAAATTTGTTGACTTATCTCGCCTTTTATGATTTTTGGAGGCTTGGGGGAGATAAGTAGGCAAACTAGAGCTAAGTATCTTGCCTTCGTTTCAAATTAATGGACAAACAAAGTTCTGGAAAGTGATATTGTCATTTTAAAGTCTTTTTTAATGCAATTAAAATTCTATCCTGCCTTGTTAAGATTTTTAGATTGTATTTGAATTTTTAAATCTAATTATAAAAACATTGGCTTTAATATCTCTTGATATTTTATATAGAAATTTTAATATAACTAAATAAATAATTTTTTATTTTTAAATTAGTACCCTCAACAATCTACTTATTCCTAATATTAACAAATTAATAACCTGGTTCAATGTTAGAATAAAAATATCGTTTTCCAGAACTTTGTTTGTCCATTATTGTGAAACGGAGAAAGATATTAGGCTCTATAACAGTTAGCGCCATTCTGTTTCTCTTTTAACAAGCTTTACAATGGTGTATACATGACCTAAATTTACATTTGAATTTGTTAAAATCAATTCCCCCAAGCTCCAAAAAATCATAGAGGGCCAGATAAGTCAAAATTGTGTAATATTTATGCAACACGGGATGTATACAAAGTTTTCTTAACTTATTTTCAGTAACAAAAATAATGAGGGGGTTAATGGGACATTATGTACATTCTGTGTAAGGTTATTGAACGATTAGGTATAGTTATATTTGTTCAATTAAACATTGCAATTACATATAAAATGTGTCACAATAATTCACTATACAATGAAAAACAATCGGGTAGAAATTGACGAAAATGCAACAAAAAGTGGCAGCAGACAATAGTAGATTTAATTTAATCCAATCAACACAGAATGCTGAGTTTTTCGATGCTTTTCTACATATGAGATTCTACTTTGTATTTTACTTTACCAAACTTACTATATTTACTGTCAAGTATTATTGACCAAACTGATAGTAAATTTATTAGTATTAGTTTCAATTTTTAGTCAAATTAACCAAGCTGGATTATGAAAGTCGGTGTGATAGGTAAAATCTACAAATAAATCTCAGAAGTAAATATTATCCGTCAGTCTAGTTCTTTCTATCAACTTAATTACAGCTAAATAAACTTTATTTTTTGTTTATAAACACACTTATTACAAAATTAAAAATTATTGTTAATTTTCAAAATTTTCTTTATATTACTAATAACAATGATAAGTGCTTAACAATTATATTTGAGCAAGTGTCTAACAGATTAACCGAAATTTTTGGATACCAAGAGATAGTCAGAAAGTTTGCCCTTGCCACAGTAATGGAAAACACAAACGCTATCACACGCACAAACTTGAACTATTTTATCTTGGCCTCCGTTTACAATCATTGTTTAGTTTTCAATTAGCGCTATGTGAATGTAATTCTTATTATACGTGTATTAAGAGAAACGTTTAATAAATTAATCGTTCAGTCGAAATCGTTGAAGACAAATTATAAAATGTGAGGAACGATAGACCAATGCCTAGTTTACAACAAAACATTGGCAAAAAGAGACGGGTACATTTTTATTTAAACAGTTCTGTTATAAATAAATACAAAATGAATAAAAGGACTACTCTTCGATATCACCAAACAACCATCGATACATACCTTGGATGACTTGTTCAAGATAAACCATCTCCTTGACA
>JAGFPH010014114.1:13685-24545 GCA_018207615.1 Philaenus spumarius | reverse complement strand
AATTTGTATTGTTTTAGGGATTGTTATTACAATCTCACCCCTTAGCAGAACAGTGTAAAAAGCAAATATAGTTTACATTTTATATGTACTTTGTAAGAAATAATGTACCAATTTCCAGTTCTCTAGCTTTATGGGAAGTATAAATCAAAATGATTTATATCCTATGTCTCATTCCAGGTCATGATCTATATGTGTGCCAAATTTTATTCACACACTTCAATACAAATCCATCCAGTACGTTTTGCGTAATTGTCAGTCAAACAAACAAACAGACAAACAGACAAACATACAAACTTTCACATTTAAAATATTAGTAGGATAGTAGGATTATTAGTAGGATTATTAAACAAATTTAACAACTAGAATAATACAGTATTTACTCAACTGAACTATTTAGGCCTACATATTTAAAACTATTAGGTCTACACTAGGGGAGACCCCTGCGTGCTCCGCACGCCAACCCCCAATGGAACCTTCTAAAAACAAATGTTATGTTTTATTTATAATAAAGTTATATGATTAATAATAATAACCTCAAAATTAAGATAATAAATAATGATAAATGTTCAAATCAAATTATTTCTTATATTTAATAACAGCAGTTATAATAATGGTTAAAAGAACCAGCAAGGCTCAGGTCTACACTTTAAAACCCTAACCTAAAATCTAGAAATACAAAAATAATTGCTTCAAATTTTGAAATCAGCTGTTAATGGAAATATTGGAACAGACAGCTATATATTATCTGTTCTTTTTATTCAACTTATTGTTATGGTAATAAATGTAAATACATGTGTTGGTTTATCATTCTAGGCATAACCTAAGAAATTTTTCCGACTAAATTTACAAATATTGAAATAAAAAAGGTTTTTATCGAAATGAATTATAGCCTATGTTACTCAGGTAAAGTGTAGCCTTTTATCAGTAAAACTATTTTTTCAATCGGTTCAGTAGTGCCAGAGATTACCCCCTACATACAAACAAACAAACAAACTTTACCTCTTTATAATATTAGTATAAATGTATGAAGAGTTAATAGGACAGGCATACAACCTTCCAAAAATCATACTTATAAGGTTTCTCTATGTGTGTGTCAACGTGTATCTTTTATAGGTTAATAAGTAGCAGATTTTATTTAAAAATATAATTTACTTTAATTGTCATATTATTCTTCAGAACATCTGTTTTATGTTTTCAATTTATTTATTTAATACCAATTGTTTTAATGTAAACTGCAGAACAGCTGTTGTAGGCCTATGTTTTTAAATTCTCATATATTTCTTATGGGGATTTATCGTTTTTCGGGGATCTCAAAAACCCCTTAGTTTTTAATTTTAGAAAAAACTTATATTTTTCCCTCGTTCCTTGAATTGATACCTTTAATTTTACACCTCTCCCATCATCCTCCGATTTACCAAATTCCCACAATTTTGAATCTAAAATTTTGCTTACAGAATTATATATAAGGATTTAGGCCTAACTATTATATTGTAGGGGTCTATAGAGAATTTTGTTGAGGTTTCAGATCGGCTTTAAAAAGAAAAATCCATTGAATAATTCAGAAGATATAATGATTTTGGTTTATAGCCATGTTTAGAGTAAGGATAATGTTGACACTTTTATAGTCCTAGCTGTTAAAAACAACCTTAAACTTTTTATTTTTAGGCTTAACTCTAATATTTGGTGTATAAATATATTGTGGATTTAAATCTGTTTTAATATTAAAAATCGATTCGGTAGTTTAAAATATATTGTCATTTAACCGAGTGTCTTTAATTTCATTACATGCCGGAGGTGTGTCACAGACGAGTTTAATGCCTCCTCCAGATAGGCTCCTCCCACTGTGATATTAAGTATCTAGCGTTTGCTACATCGAGTAAATGGATTATCGAGTGTTTGACGGCACCCCATCAAATTCGTTTTTAGAAAATCCTACTCAACAAAATCGAATTAAACAAAATTCTATTCACAAAATCCTTGTTAAAAAATTAGATTTAACCAAATCTTATTCGACAAAGTCAACGAAATCTCATTCAACAAAGTTTTAGTAAACAAAATATTATTTAACGAGATTGTATTAAGTAAAATCATAGTTAACAAAATTCTATTCAACAAAATTCCAGCTAACAAAATCTTATTCAACAAAATCCTGTTCAAGCGAGTTCTACTTAATAAAATCTTATTCGACAAAATCCTGATCAAGGGAATTCTATTCAATAATATTCTAGTTAAGAATATCCTATACAACAAAATTCTACTTAATAAAATTCAATTCAACAAACGCCTAAGCAACAAAATTCTAGTACATCAACTAATTCACATCATTTTTTATTCCTGAGATTTTGTGCAAGAAAAATGCCTACATTTTGGATCGTTCAAAGAACAACGTAACCCACAATGCATGATAGTGAAATAGGCCCCTGGAGTCAGAGATGGAATACACAAACATGTCATCTATAAAATAGGCCTATATAAAATCCAAATACCACTCACTGACTAACTCATCACGAAATCTCAAAAACGACCGAATGGATTGGAATGGAATTTGGTATATAGCTTCTTATAGGGCCGTGGGTGCTCGCTAAGAAAGGTTTGAAAAAATTCGAAATTTTAGGTGGGGTTTGGTGGGTCAAAGTTACTAAAAAAAACAACGAACGGATTGGAACGAAATTTGGTATGTAGCTTCCTCTAGGACCCTAGGAGCTAGCTAAAAAAGGTTTTACAAAAATTCGAAATTTTAGGAGAGGTTGGGGGGGTTAAAGTTACTAAACACCCCCATAAGAAATACATAGTATAATATATTTATTGTTTTTTGTTAATATACATTTAACTTTGATTTGTATATCCGTGCAAAGCCGGATCGAGCCAGCTAGTAGATTATAAGAAAGTAGTGAACTTGTAACCTTTATCTAGAGTCACGCAAAGGTCTTACTAACCATTTTTGTGAAATTACACACCTAACAATTATAACTGAATTAAATGTAAAACTTGAGAAGGTGACGACACAACAATTTAAAATAGAAAAATGGCCAAAGTAAGTTACAAAAAATAATAAGCTGTAAAAGAAATTTTGTGTAAGAAACTTTCCTCATAAAGTGGTTGAAAACTAGCGATAATAAAACAAAAGACAATATTGTAAATAAAAACTTGGGTGTTTCTACTAACCCTCTTTCATTTTCCGCTGCAACGACTGATGGATCAATAGACATACTAAACCATCACAGCTTCCCTCCTGCTGGTAGTACAGCAGAGAGTGTAAACAAAACTTTTGTGTTCAAACTTAGAGGATAAAGTAGTGTGTTAATCAGTACATGCCTCCCATAGCAAATCAGGACAATCAAAAAAAATAATTCGACCACGCAGCTGAACCGATGACCAGGGGTTTACTGGTACCGGAACGCCGTTGCGGTACTGCTTTTTATTAATTTTGTTTTCGTTTTTTTTTTTAACGTTGCAATGGACCATCCACTCCCTCAATCACACTCATTCAACACTCGGTTCAGAATTTTACGTCCACCAATGGCCAAACGAAAAACCTCAAGATATCCCAACACTACAGTGCGTTGCGACTATGCTAGCCAACTACAATAAAGTCGCCCCCATTGTCCCTCAGCTCGAAATCAAAATGGGACAACTTGGGAGCATTAGACACGACCCCTTTTGCCAGCCTCGCGGCACGCCTATGATGATCTGCGAGCGCTGCGAACAACTAGAAATAGGAGACCGATGATTCAACGACGAGGCGGCCGAAAAAATTAAAAAACAGCGATGCTTAAACTTTTATATTATTGACTTTTTTGACATGAAAAAGTTTATACCATATTTATGAGATTATTGTAATCAAAATAAGACCAACCATGATATAATTTAGACCACATTTAGTGATTAATACTTATCGAATAACTAATTTAATTTCAAGATTAATTAATTAAAAAATAAATATTCCAAATGAAAGCACAGCACGGAATACATACAAACAATGGCTGTACACTGACAAACGCCGTCAAAAATACAAGGTCGAAAGGCGTCGCAAAAGAGGAAAATATTTCAACTTAGATATCTGAACAGCGGCCGCACGGCGATTTAGCAGGTTCCCGGTACATTCACTGTACATGCTACCTCTCGCGAACTGTCAAAAATTAAAAAGTCGCTGTTCATCAACGTTGACATTGTGATATATAGTTTTGCGACTTTTGAGTGTCTTTAGAATAATTCACTAACAAGAGTCTGTGTTGTGTTCTCGTGATAAGCTTGCTTGTGTTTAATTGTTTTTGTATAAGAAAAGTCATTCCTTGATATATACATAAAATGTGTTTACAATCTTTACCGAGGATTTAAATTTCTGACAAGGCTATTGACTTAACAAGAGTCACGTTTTGCCCAAGTTTTTGCTTAAAATAGTACTAGGGGCTCTGTCCCTGATGAAGTCATTGGTCCCTGGACGCTACGCGTCCCAACCCCTCCTCGGCCTTCGGCCTCAGATGGCTGCTTCGTTTCGCTCGCAGTTGGAAAATTCGCTAAAGAATCTCGTTAATCTTTGGCTCGTTTGTTCATAGGTTGGTAAAATTATGAAACCAGGCTTAAATATATTAACAGTAATGACAATATTAATTATAACCTCAAATACATGCTTTAGAAACTTGAAAGGCTTTCATTACAATTTTAGTCCTAGTTCTACTAACTTCTGTCAACTAAAGTTTTGAAACCAGGCCTAAATATAGTAAAAAATATTGCAGGATTAACATAACCTCAATACTATGTTTCAGAAATGGGTCAGGCCTATATTACAAAATTTACTATTAGAATTTATCCATCTTTGGCAAGTTTACCTTTTTTTTTTTTTGACAAAATAAATTGTTAAATCAGGCCCAATTTATTCTAATTTCAACAGTATAAATTAGCTTGTTTTTTCACAGTAATTAAAAACTATCCAATGAACAGCTGATTTTGGATAATACTCAATCTCAGTTCTATTCCACTCTATTACCAACGTGTTAAAACAATATAAATTGGCTTATTTATAAACAGCTGTTTTGATCGCTTTATTTACTATTTCGTTGTTATTTTGTAATCAACATGGCAACCCATAAGACCCTATGTTAAAATTGTTCAACTTTTAAATTAGATTTTCTCAAAAAATTGCGTTTTTACACGAAATACAACTAAATGGGTGTACTTAAAAATCAAAACTACACCTAAATACAAAATTTCTTTGAATGCGTTAGAGCCGTTTCCGAGATCCGCGACAGATACAAAGATAGATACAAGAATTGCTTATTTAAAGTAAGGTAATAGGATATGTGTCTCTAAAGTTTTCTATAATATGCTATCCTCCTATACAAGTACAAAAATAGTTAAATTTACATGTGCACTTTTTTTTATAAAAGTAAGCCTATTATCTGTACCCTTAAACTCACAAGAGATACGTAAAGTAGGGCATTTAAGAGGGTTCTGTACCTGAATAGAATATCATGTTTTATGACGCAATAGTGCTGCGTTTAGCGTCTCTACTAGGAGTAATTCGTAGATTAGTCCGCTAGTCGAACGTTATAGTTTTTATAGTATCTATAAATGATCGGCTTTGAGGTTAAACATAGTTCAAAGTGTATTTATGTTTTTACAATCGTTTTTATTTACTTTACTCTTGAAAGCTTAAAAAATAACTTAGGCCTATACAAACATAAAAGTATGTTTTAAACTATCATTAACTAGTAGTTCTGTGAACAGTAGACCTAGCTCGTTGAAATAACAGACGTGGTTTTAATGGACTCAGTAAATGCGAGCAACGCCAATCTGGCTCCTTACGTCGGCTCCCCCAACACAACTCACTCACAGTCACAGCGGCCACACTGACGTAGCGCAGGAAAGAGCAAGACAGCATGTAGCGCTCTATCTCTCTCCCTCTCCATTTAATTATAAGGTTTTATGAAGATATCTAAAGAATAAATGCATAAAAACATGGTTAAAATACAAAAACTTGGACGATTTTTAACAAATGTGAAGTGTGCGGCCATTTTGTGAGCTTACCGATAGAGATACGGAAAAAACCAAGAAACCAATTTTGTAGAACATCAAATTTTCTACTCGTGAAATATTATCAGTTTTTCAATTCGACTTACGGTTAAGCCAAAAACTAACTTTGTAAAAAAGCTTACACTGAGAGAAACGGTGTGGCCGCCATTTTAATTGAGAGGTTAAAATGAAAAATGGAAAAACCCGTATATATTCACAGCTCAGCCTAGTATTAAATAATGCGAGTTTCCTATGAGATTTGCTCCTTGTTCCGGGATCTGAACCAAAAATACATTTGCACAGGATTATAGTAAATTTAATTACCTTTCGAATGATATGGCTCACAAATTGCACTCGGGATTATGAGTGGGAGAAATTGCGTAATTATCTTACATTAATAATGAAAAAAACATTTATTGGGAGCTCCATATCAATTGTATACCTTGTTCCCAAGACTGCACCTGAAATACCTTTGCACAGGATTGTAGAAAATTGAATTGCCTTTCGAATGATATAGCCACAAATTGCACTCGGGCATATAATTGGGCGAAATTAAGCAAAAACCTTACATGTATAGTGAAAAAATCTTTTATCGGGAGATTCCTATCTATTTTGTTCCTTGTTCCGGAGACTGTATCTGAAATAAATTTCCACAGAATAGTAGTAAATTTAACTACCTTTCGAATGATATATCTCAAAAATTGCACTCGGGCTTATGAGAGGGAGAAATTGCCCAAAAACCTGACATGGATAAAGAAAAAATCATTTATAGGGAGTTTCCTATCAATTTTGTTCCTTGTTCCGGGGACTGTCCCTAAATTACCTTTGAACAGTATTTTACTAAAATTAATTAGCTTTCGTAAGATATAGCTCAAAAATTGCACACATGCTTATGAATGTGCAAAATTGGGCACAAACATTACATTTATAATTAAAAAATCATTTATCGGGAGCTTCATATCAATTTTGTTCCTTGTTCCGTGGTCTGTTCCAGAAATTCCTTTGCAAAGGATTGTAGCAAGTTTAATTAGCTTTTGAATGATATAGCTCAAAAATTGCACACAGGCTTATAAGTGGGAGAAATTGCGCAAAAAGCAAACACGAATAGTGAAAAAATCATTTCTCTGGAGTTTCTATCAATTTTATTACTTGTTCCGGGGACTGTACCTGAATTACATTTACACAGGATTGTAATAAATTTAAGTAGCTTTCGAATGACAAAGCTCAAAAATTTCACTCAGGCTTATGAGTTGGAGAAATAGCGCAAAACCCTGACATGGATAATGAAAAAATCCAAAACTTCATTTATCGGAAGTTTTCTATTAATTTTGTTCCTTGTTCCGGGTACTGTACCTGAATTACCTTTACATAGAATTGTAGTAAATTTAATTAGCTTTCGAATAATATAGCTCAAAAATTACACACTGACTTATGAGTGGGAGAAATTGAGAAAAAATCGTATATTTATAATGAAAAAATCATTTATCGGGAGCTTCATATAAATTTGTTTCCTTGTTCCGGGGACTGTACCTGAAATACCTTTGCACAGGATTGCAGTAAATTTAATTACCTTTCGAATGATATTACCCAAAATTTGTAATCGAGCTTATGAGTGGGAGGAATAATTCAATTTCCTCGCTCTAACTTTGCCATTTTGGTTTGAATCAAATAGGCCGCCATTTTGTGTCAAATCGAAAAATACAAAAATCAGTGTCTGGGAAATCCTACAAGGACTCTTCCACTAAAAATTCAGCTATTTTTAATCATATTTACAACCATTTCATCAAGGTGGGAAAACCCCATATACTTATTTATATACCCTTAAATCCCTATCCAAAAACAATTAATCGATATAACTCCGCCATTTTGAATCGAATCGAAAAACAAAACAAAAAGTGAATCTGAATAATCCTACTAGGACCCTTTCACCAAAAAATCAGCAATTTTGAAGCATATTTACTACCACTTATCAATCCGGGAATAAAACACACACACACACACACATATATATATATATATATATATATATATAAAGTAATGAATTTTTGGTATCGTCTCCAAATGGTCTGAAATGGATAGAAACGAAGTTTGAACCGTTTTCAAGTTGGGTCGAGTGTAATAGCTCTTATTTTCTTCAAAATTTCGGCTAAATACTGACTCAATACAACTATAGATCATGAATAATAAAATAGATCATGCATGCATACGGGGGCTGTGCCGAAAATAAAGGTTGTCGGGAAAATAGTGCATGATCGCGCCGCGAGGTAGCGCTAGGGAGAAATCATTGGTAGCATTGGTGTTTCACACAGCTTCCGTCGTTTCCCCAATAGATAGCGCCACTATAGTCAAATTTCTAGTGGAACGAAATATTGCATTGGATGAGTTCTATTAGGTTATCCAAATACAATGATACAACTAAGGGGACTAAAGGGTCACCTTTACGAGTTTGCCGTAAGATTGTAGCACTTTACAGCTTACAAACCCGCCTGGCCGTTATGCCCGTTATTCACCTATTAGTTAAACTTTCGTATGCGCCTCCTTAACCAAAATACATTATAGGCTATTATATGCTTTCACGGACTTGCAAAATATGTTACAAGTTGAATTTGTATCGACAGTTTTGAAAGTATAAGCTTAATGTTTAAGTCATACCTCTTGAGCAAACCAATTATCATACCTACGTAACCTAGCGTGCAAGTTGGTTAGCAAAGTTTTAGAATGAAATTTTCCACCCTGGTATCGTTTAACGGTAATCAAAATTTGACCGAAAATTTAAGAAATTTCACAAAATAAGCAGAAGTTTAAAAAACATTTATTGTAAACTAGCTGCTGTACCCGTGCTCTGCACGCCAACCCCGTTGGAACCGTCTATACACATAATCATGTTATCATAGAATTATAAATTTGGTTAATTTGGTTGCTATGGTAATGAATATAAACAAACGACATGTTGCTAAACTTTTTATACAAACAGCTGATATTTTTATAGATAAAATTGAAGGTTAAAGAAGTTTTCAAAGCCAGTTTGGCGGTACCCTGATGGAATTTCTAAATAAAAATATGCTCATTTTTTAATCTGGGAACCTAAAAATATCCATGAAAAATTTCAGCTCAATAAATCCAGTAGTTTTTACGTGATTGAGTAACATACATACACACACACATACACACAAACACACAGACAGACACCATTAGATTTTTATATAATAGTATAGATTAGTGGAAGTAAATTCTCATGACGTAATTTGTAGGCCCTACATGCCCTTTGTAGGCATTAAAAAGCGTGTAGTATGTACGTAAAATACTTTTACTAGTAGTTCTGTGAACAGTAGTCCTCGCTCGTTGAAATAACAACTGTGGTTTTGAGCTTAGATTAAAAATAGTGTGCCAGTAAGGAAGTAAGCACAAGGTTTAGCCAGTGAAACATTATTTACAATTCCCGCGATTCCGGGATTTCTAGTTCTCGTTTTTATTTCTTTTCTTGCGCTTTAACTGCTAAAGATTTTCTTTCAGAGGCATTGTGTTTTATTTAGTTTAATAATGCGTAAGATAGCTAAACATATCGCGTTATAGAGGGACAACATACACTTAAATATTTACATACTTAAAAAATAACTCAAACTTAACAATGTATTGTAAGTTAGCTTAAGTTCCATATCATATTCCAATATTAGAAATAATGAAAACAAACGATGTTGAAACGTCGTGATAGTGATCTCAACCCATGTACTAACACTTCCCACGGTGTCCTACGGTCATTTTTTGTATGTCCTTTATCGCCGCGAGGTTTCATTTGTTTCATCTTATTTTGTAATTCAAGTAAAGCTAAGTCAAATACTTTTATGAAATTTACAATGATAATTAACAGGTATACATTTCAATTCTTTGATTTATCCTCTACACTTTCTTATAATAATATGTCATTTTTGGGCAGATATATTCCTAAATTACTATTCAAAACAGGCCTAGTTTTGTTAGCAGTCTTGTAGTAGGAACATAAAAACTGGTGTTTTCAAAATAAGAAATTTGAAATTGATAAATATTTTTATACAATTCTATTTAGAACTAAATTACGAAACTTGTTTACATTTATGAAAACAATTACAATAATTTTTACTACTTTTTATGTAGGCCTAAATTTAAACATTTTCCTTTCGTTACTGAACGTGATTGATTCTTAAGCTAATAACTTTCTTAATTTTACTTCAATCATTTTTTTACTGGCATATATGAATTCTTTAAACCTTTATCTACAAAAAAGCTATGGAACAGTTTTGAATTGGTTTAGAATAAACGTATAAAAACATGGTTGAAATACAAAAACTGTGACGATTTTTACAAATTCGAAGTTTACGGCCATTTTGTGAGCTTACCGCTAGAGATACGGAAAAAAATCAAGAATACAATTTTGTTTAAAATTTAATTTGCTTCTAGCAAAATCTTATTAGTTTTTAAATTCGACTTGCGGTTAAGCTACAAACTGGCTTTGGAAAAAAGCTTACACTGAGAGAAACGGTCCGGCCGCCATTTTTATTTTATTTAAGGGGTAAAAAATGAAAAATGGAAAAAAACCGTATATATACATGGCTCGGCCTAGGAATAAGGAACATTCATGCAAAAAATCATCAAAATCGGTCAAGGCGTTTGGCCGTAATCATGAGACAGACACACAGACATACAGACACACAGACGAAATGCCGAACGGTCGAGTTAAAACGGAGACCTCGCTTACGCTCGGTCAACAATAAACCAGTCAGGCAGTCAGATATAAATACAGTGTGATTGAAAAGTCCCGGAACGTTGTAATATATTTTTTACCATTATAGATAAAGTAATGAGACTTGGTAT
>JAGFPH010014113.1:0-11615 GCA_018207615.1 Philaenus spumarius | reverse complement strand
ATCAGTCAGTCAGTCAGTCAGGACATCTTCTTTTATATATAGAGATATAGATTATAAATTACACTTTAAGCTCGACGGGTGAGAAGGAATTTATATTTAAAAAATAAAAATAACACTATTCTCACTCACATAAGTTTAATTACCAAACGCATTTCAACGACAAAGTCGTCACCCTCAGAGATACATGAGCTACAACCGACAGGTTTGTTAGCTACCGATACCTGTAGTTTGTCATTGATGCTCTGCCTAATCTCTGTTTGTTGTTGTTAATTCTCGAAAAACCTTTTGTAAACAGAACAGAACAATCATATTGTTTATTGACACTTGTACTGCGCATAACTCTATCCCACTTATATGAACAACGTTACGGTTATTTTTTTTTCCCCCGAACATGACTTTAATTGTACAGCCAATGGATCAGGGCATTATAAAAAATGTTAAGCACTTATACCGGCGACTTATTGTACAAACGCTCTTGACGGATTCATTGGAAAACAAAATTTTAAAGATCGGTATCGTACAATCAGAAAGAATGCACAATGCATGGTCACATTCAATGCTATTTGTGGCTCGAATTACACGAAACCTTGGATTATCGAGACTTGAATTACCGAGACTCTACTGTATAACAAATCAATATTTGACTTTAAATAGAAGGAACTACAGTTACGTTTCAGAGTAAATAACAGAATATAGGTTGAATTTAAAATAAACAAATTCACTGATACCCAACTTTTTCATTGAGAAATATTTTTTGCTGAAAAAAATTGTAGTTACAGATCCAAAATATGCATAGTGTAGAAAAAAGTGTTTTCATGAAACAATTTAAAAAACTACCAGTACTTCCTAAAAAAACAATGTTTAGACTCCATTTATTTCTTGCTGCTTCAAACACTTTTGTCATAATTTTAACTTTGTATATATTTTTAGTTGGTTATAACTCTTTATGTAGTAAACTATATACCAAATTAATCGTCAGAATATAATGAGTACAATGATACATAATATGAGGTACTTACTATTATTTATGATGCATTAATTTTGATTTAAATGTACAGACTAGTTTACAGATTGGCACTTGAATGTCAGTAAGCGCATCAACTAGTATGCATATGCAATCAACTAATATACTAGTTGCTTGACGCTTATAGGGTTAACATTGTCAACTCAGTCATCCATTAAATCACTTCCAGTAGGTACGGTATAAACAATTCTTCATCACTAAAAATGTTAAAATCCGATTTCCCTAAAATACTCTCCTATTTTAGTCACCTATAGTCATTATTTATGTGATTACATTGAGCAAAAGATTTACAATAAATTTACAATTTTAAAAGACAAACACAACATAAAATCGAACATCAAAAACTTACATAATGTATGTAAAAATTACATATACATTTGAAATACTTATGAAAAACAATTTATAATTTCTTTTATGTGGTTTCAATAGCAATTTCAACTAAGAGACTAATACCACTACACATATGTGAAATTGAATTCCTTATTTTATATAAATTACATTATAAGTCTATTTTAATTTAGTTGTAGTCCTGGATATTAATTTTTTAATGTTAGCCTATTAGCCCTAATACAAAAAAGTCATTTTAGAATTGCGGTAAAAATACAGAATAACGTGACCAGGAGTTTTAAAGAAACTTCTTACTAATATGAAAGAACACGTCTAACCGACAGTAAAAACAATAAAATACCAACAGGAAAAATGTATAGAAACTATGAAAGAAATAAAACTTTAAATTTATAGATTAAGTTTCAAAATTCCACTAATATTTCAAGTAGGCCTAAATAAAACAAATAACTTCACAAACTTGTAACGAATAAATAAACAACAAAATTAATCAAAAAAGTAACTTAAAAAGTGAAAAAATAATGCAACAAAACGTTTAACAGTAAAACAATAACAACTTTCTGCAAAGAACAATATAAAATGCAATGACAACGCATAACTTAGTCCAAACTTGTTTAACGTTGTCAAATTGAAAAATAGGTCTAACAGAGTTAAACGAAACAAGATAAATATTATAGGCTACATTATATTTAGTTTTATCACAGTATCTATTTAAAAATATATATATACAAAAATCTACAAGGTGGCCTACTTAACCTGGGTGATCACACTATGTTTGCAGTTAATAAGCATAAAAATATTATGTTGAATTGAAACACTGTTCGTTTCCAGATAAACATGAACGAGACAAATTTGGTAATGCGTACAGCAAATATCAAACAATATGGCCGCAGTTTTTAATGTTAATGAATCTTCAATGTAGTCCAACTTTTAATTTGAAAGAACTTCATCGTCCTACAAAACTGCCGTTAATCAGTCTATCAAATGGAACTTGTTTTTATCCTCCAATTTTAAAAACAAGAATTATCTGAAAACAGATTTTAATTAATTACAGTATACATCACCAAATCTACAAAGTGCAAATAAGAAATGTGTTGCTCTAAAGCTGCGGTCAGACTAGGCTGGTTACCAGTTGCTACTAACTAGCCGCTGGTGATACTACCAGCAACCAGCGTAGTCTGACCCAGTACTAGCAGCTGGATAATGCCAGCGGCTAGTATTTACTAGCCGAAAACAGAAGTCAAACATGTTTAACTTTTTAACGCTGGCTACCATCCGCTAGCAGTCACGTGACCTCCTTGCTGGCGCCAGCCAGCCAATGTGAACCCCTAGTAGCTCACTAGTGGCTGGTGAAGGAGTTGTAGGCCATTTCCAATATAAAATTATAACTATGTGGAATTAAATTACACTAAAATGTTTAACTAATTCTGTTGAACCCAGGTCTTGTAATCATTATAGTGTTGTCATTTATTTTTTTTATAATCAATATTTTAAATGCATTATATTGGTTATTATTGTCACGTTTATTAAAATAACATTTATAAAATGAGTAGTTAATATTAACGGCTAAAAAATATAAACTCAGAAACGAAACGAAACTGTAGCTAGGCCTACAATTTTTGTCATTTAAGATTTATTATAATACTGTACAACTATGCTTAAAGATTTCAATCTTAAAATAGCCTTGCACATTCAAATGTGAACAATTTCTCCTGCGCTGGTTGCTGGTGATATTATCAGCGGCTAGTTACTAGCGGCTGGTAACCAGCCTAGTCTGACCGCGGCTTTAGACTAGGCACTAAAATAGTTATATAATTTTATGAAAATATTGCAACATGACCGAAACAATTACATTTAAATTGGAGTAATTTTTCTGGATCAGTGATGCTTACAAGATTTGTTAATTTTGCACGCATTTTTTCAATGCATGATGGATAATATTGGATGTTTACATTGATTTCATACGTTTAATAATATAATTATATTTTAAAGCAATTTAGAAAACTACAATTATGTATTAGAGTATTTTCTTGCATATACGTTGGTACCTCTGCCGCATTATAGCATAGGGTCGTAATGTAAACATTCGCCAAACTATTGAATATTAAAATTGTTAAACAAATAATATAATTAATAATAAGTTTGACCTTGTTTAGTATAAAAACTTTGAATGTAATATGTAGGCCTACCCTACTTAACATGCAGTGCTCGGTGAGTTTATTTTTCCTTTGTTTTATAATTTGTTCGATTAAATTTAGTGGAATTATAGGTAAAGATGGAGAACGGCGTGACCAGAGTTTTTTTAAAATTTCTTCATATTATGAAAGAACACGTTAAACTGATTATAAAAACAAGAAAAATATCCGCAGGAAATAAAAATTATACAAAATATGAGAGAAATAAAAGTAGAAAATATAGAGGTTAACTTCAGTATTTTTTTATATTTTAACACTAAATAGAAGAAACAAATCACTTAATACACCAACAAATATTAAAAATAACTTCACTAAACAAAATGAATGAAAGAAATCACGAAAATATATGTCGATCCTTATATAACTTTTCAAAACTTTTAGTTTAAAAACAACAACAATTATCGTTAATAAATTACATTGAATACCAGTATAAAAGAAGAAAGTTATCATTTCTGATTGCCAACGTTGCCACATTGAACATATGTAATAGGAAAAGATGACGTAACAGTGATCACAACATTTTACTAGTAGCGAATATAAACAGACCTTATATTCTGTTAACATTGGCATTACGTCATATGACTTGCGAAATTCCATTGGTCGCAAATATAAGCACCGCTTATATCGTTATTATCACATTATATAATTAAAATTAAAAAAAAACTAGAGGTACTGACCTATACTGTTTAGTCACAATATGTTGCCGATAACAGTATGATCATAATATTTCGTCGTTTTTATCACATATAATTAGAATATAAAAAAAACCAGAGGTACTAACCTATACTGCTTAGTTGCAATATGTTGCCAATAACAGTATGACTAGGGGAGACCCCTGCGTGCTCCGCACGCCAACCCCCCACTCCCCAACTCCCTGTTGGAACCCTAGCTAACCTGTGCGAAGTTTTTGCAATTAATGTAGGCCTAGTTGCTTGATTTAATAAGAGATTGATTTATTAAATTTACTAAAAAGACAATTTCATCATTGATTGATTTATTAAATTTATTTATTAAATTTACTAAAAAGACAATTTCATCATCACTAATTATCCGTTCACCTCCATAACTATTGAACTATAAACAGAAAAACATAATTAAGCAACAGCAAAATTTAACATAACCTACTTCAATAAAGTAAATTACAACATAAACTAACCATGTCATGATAATAAAACATGTGCTGTTATAATCAGCTGATCTGTGCTATTATATATTTGTATGTCCAATAGAACTCCAGATGATAATAAAACATGTGCTGTTATAATCAGTTGATCAGTAAATACAATGTTATTGAATAGAAAATATTTTAAATTACATTTTAAAAATATTAAATGATGGAATAGTAAAATTTTAAGTAAAATGGGCAAATATAGAGTTAATTACCTTTCATTTAACACAAACTGCATGTCAATCGGTCCAATAGAACTCGAGATCTCACTTGGAATAAGCCTAAAAATTTTCCCCATGTTAAATTGCCATAAGAGATTTTAATTTCCGTTTTTAGAAAATTTAGTGCTGTAATTACTAAAATCCAAGTAAAATGGGCACATATAGAGTTAATTACCTTTCATTTAACACAAACCGCATGTCAATCGGACCAATAGAACTCGAGATCTCACTTGGAATAGGCTTAAACAATTTTCCCATGTTAAATTGCCATAAGAGATTTTAATTTCCGTTTTTTGAAAATTTAGTGATGCAATTACTAACCTGTAGTCACGACGTCCTCCACTAGAACCGAATTATATTTTATGGTTACTTTGATTTCATGCGTTTAATAATATAATTACATTGTAAAGCAATTTCGCAAATATCACTATAGCTACATGAAAATAGAAGATTAAAGTAAGAGTGGCACTATTTTACATACACATTTTGAGGAAGTTGCGATTTCAATAAATAAACAAGTTTATTGTTAGGCCTACCTAAACTTATGCATGTCAAATGGCAACATCTTCTGAAACTCAGACTGACTGATCAATGTATTCACCATTTGTTCTGCCTAGAGAATTTAATTAACAAAATAGGACAATATGCCTTGTCAATCTAGCCTATTAATTGCATCATGTGTATTTTTCCTTCCAATTTCACAATCGAGAAATACCTGGAAAAAAATTTAATTAGAGTAATTATAATAAACACCGGCGTAAGTTTACTATTCGACCCTAGGCTAATATTTTTGCAGACAACGCCGTTGTTTTACAATCTACTGTTAAATATTGAATACTGTGGCTAAATACTATAGGTTAGAACCTTTAGGCTTTTTTTATATTATTCTTGCATTTCTCTTGCCACAGATTAGCCTAGGGTGCGAACTACGGTGTCACGGATGACTGCGCAACCTACGGAGGGTTATGAACGACTTTTTAACATTATAACTGGACTGGACGTAACTATGCAAAACTTAACAACCCCACAATTTTGAGACATGGGTTTCTTGTTGTTGAGCTCAAAGGGTTCTGCATTTTACTAAAAATAACCAAGCCTCATATACTCTGGTAAAAAAAGTATATCTGTTTTGTTTTCAACATTCCTACATTTTACAAAAAAGACTCAACTGCTTTGGTTGGTTCCTTATTAACCTGTCAATGTCGAGTTTTCTTTTAAAAAAAAATATGTTTAACAAAAAGAAACCAAGGTGCATGGTCACCTTTTGCTGCCAATTTGAGAAAAAGTCAAGGAGCCATTATAGATTTTGCTTTAGAGTATAAAAATTACAACAGTTTATTCAACATGATTCAGTTTTAATCATGTTTTAAAAAATATGCCTTTCATAAAAAACCAAAACCAGATTTACATCACAATAAACAGAATAACAATTGACTTTTAACTTTAAATCAATTTATGTCAGTTTAAAGTTAATGTGGAATGGTTCCTTTTTGCATTATTACATCCAACTGCAATGTCCTTGCTAATTTCAAAGTAGACTTCAGGATTATTACACAACTTGATGAAAAATCGATTAAATAATAAATAGTTTATATTTTCATTTTAAAATGTAAACAATAAATGAGTCTAAGGCCTACGGTATATTTGTTATTATTGAAAATAAACACAGTAGCCTATATTCATTTGTTTAGCTTAGATTCAAAATAGATTAATCAAACAATATTTTGTGGATTGAAAATATTTTAAAATTCTTATTTGTGACATATTCCTTAAATAAAAACTGGTTTTCATATGAAAAACAACAAGCTTATAAGTTCGCCTTGAAACAATTGAATCACAAAATTAAGTGAATATTATAAAATTTATATTTAATACTGGTACTGCCTGCAAATATGGCAAGAACTTCGTCTGTACTAGTTGACATAAGTTGTGTCACAGGTTAAGTCACAGTCATAGATATTAATCACAGAGTTGTAACAGATATTTCTAGCCTGAAGTAATAACCTAATATTTAAGCTCCTCCCATGTTTTATCTGATTGGTTCTTTCTAAAACCTGGACTATTTGTAGTCCAGTACATATTTTTAATAAACACAAGCCTTCATTTGGTCCAGATTCAATTTAACGTTCTGGACTTTTTGAAACTCTTGACTACATTATAACGCCTCACTGTTTAGGCGACCTGGACCATTTAAAAACTGGACTAAATAAAGGCATCCCTTTATTTTCATTGTTTTATGGTTTAGATGTAACGTTTGTACATATTATGTATAATTACAGTTTTATATTTTTGTTTGAATACAGTATTGATTACGGAGAAACATTTGTAAATATTTATTTGGTGTACTGTATTTCAGTTTCATATGTTATGGATTTGCGGGAAGAAGAAAGGCTCTTAAGATATCTTAAAAGTGTTGTGTGCAAGTAAATACAATGTATTTTAAGTACTGTACAAGCGACAAGACGTTTTGTGCGGCCGGCCTTAATAATTTGTAACATCTTAAATCAAATATTGCATCTAATTTGAAAATGACCCCAGGCCTATGTCTTAAATAATTACCTTATAATTACCAATCATTTTTTATAAGTAGGCTAGGCCTATATTTATTGGCAAATAAAAAGTGATAATTTAGTTATTTTTGTTAGGCTTACATGTATCCCAATAATCAATAATTTATTTAATGAGTTTTTATGATAAATTTACAACTAAATTGAATCTAGCTATTCCGGTAAATGCATTGGTAAGGCAATTGTGTCATTTTACCTTTGTAACTCTGCAGCAATATGGCAAGGAGGTGTGTTGTAAATTTTACCCAAATCATTTACTGAGAATAAAGTGCATAGGTTGGTAAAACTAATCCTACTTCACTTTCCTGTAGCCTACTTCAAAATGTAGAATTCAAAATCTGTAGCCTACTTTAAAATTCAAAGAGTACAGAGTAAAGATAATAACAGAATATTGTTGTGTTTGCTCAGCTGGTATAGGATGCCGGATTGAACAAACCAATTATTAACACATATACCTTAACTATTATGCTTCAATTGATTGTTTTGACAGTTACACCATTCAAAAGGGCTACAATAAAGGTGTCTTGACATTTTTTTGTTAAAAAGTACGGTTTTTAAGTAAATATAGGTTGACATTAACGGCAACTTTAATTTAGGTTATATTTTTTATTTATAGTAGGCCTATTTTACAAGGTTTTTTTTACAAATCGGATGACAGATGAAAGTGTCTAGATAAAATATGAGGTATTATCTACTTCTAAACCTAGCAAAAGACTAACTAGCCTATGCCCACTGTTAGTTTTTCTGACTAAATTCCATTATACGCCTTATAGTAAGTCAGTATATTCATGGTTTGTTCCGCCGAAACAATTTAATGTAGCCTATAGAATGAAATTTCAACACTGGGTTGAACCCATTTAATGGGTTAGCCGTATGCATAAAAAGTATACTTAGTTTCATTTTGGCAATTATTACTTGTTCTTATCAAATACAATAGAATTACTGTCATGGGGTGATTTTATAAAAACTGGCTGCCTATCAAAAGTTAATAATACTTATTACATTTTAAAAAGATGTGCGTTAGGACATGCATCTAATATTTTCAATGGTATGTCCTACTTTTGCAATTCTAAATAACCACCTCCTATGCTACTCTTGGGAAGGTATAAAGTTTCAACTGGGAGAAAGTATGTGACAGTTATCTGGTACCATTTATTAAATTTCTCTAAAAGTGAGTTTAGAAAAAAAATTGAAAGTAAAAAGACAATTACTGTATAACAATTATTACTGTACCTTTTAATATTCAATGCTCTTGCTTTTGTATGCCTCAGCCAGTTTTTGTAGAGTCATTAATAACTTTGTCAGTAACTTTAGTCTGAATAGATTGATTATTATGTAAATCATTGTTGGAGCACCTAAACAACAAAAATAGACGAAATGATAAAATAACCTAGAAACTAGATCACTACGGTACATAGACCTACATTAAAACTAATTAAATTTGGGTTTTTATTCATAATATATTATGATTGTTACATGTTATTAATCTATAAAATGACTTCCAAACAAGAAATAAGAAGTTAACTTAATTATTTGATACTTATATAATAATAGTATAGAAATTATACTCATATACAGTATTGAACAATCAACACACAATTCTGATAAAATCAATTAGGCTAATTAATGAAAACATATTTAAAAACCAAAACTAATCAACTTAAACATTGACAAACATTCAAAAAAAAGGAATCTGAAATAATTTTTAAATATATGGTTTTATTATTTTCATATAAGTTATATGTTTTTTTGCTAACTCAAGGTACCCAATGCCAATGGTTGAATTTGGGCTGTTGAACCTTTCATCACTTTTCAGGTAGTTAAAATATGAAATTTTTCAATATAAAAAGCCTATAAAAGCGAGTGTGCATCCATACGTACATGAGTAACATATAATATAACAGCTGATTTCACTCATTATCTGTAATACTTAAACAAACCCCAGCGTAGATTATACTTTAGGATTTAACTTAATGTTAACAACTTAAATCATTATAATTTCTTGTGAAGTTGATTTTTTAAATATGAGTTAAATTAAAATATTTTTATCTTTCTATAAATAGTATATATATTAACATATAAATTCAAAATATTAAGAAGTAGACTTACAGTTTTATAATATTTATAATTGTACTCATTTACCGAGTTAAAAATCCCCGTCAGCATCCTAGATTAATTTATGTAGGCCTAGATAAAGTCTGTTGTTTTTAAATTGTATTTTTTTAAATGATGTATTTCTGAAGTGTATCTTTTAATCTGCCTGTGATTTTTCACAGGGGCTTACTAGTTAATTATAATTATTTTTTACAAAAGTCTGGCTAACCAAATGATAAATAATTTGTGATAACAATGTTACTCATGAAAACAATGCCAAAACAAGAAGGCAGTTATTATTTACAAAATATTTAAGTCTAGTGGCAGTTAAAAAAAAAAATCCTTCGGCAGTTAGTAAATTGATCACAAATCACATTAACTTAAATTTCATTTAGGCTACTTGTTAAACTACATTTAATGTCAAAATTAATTCTTTTACAATAGCCTCTAGATCTCTAATGTCACTAAAGCCTTACAGGCAGGTTATTGTAATAAATTAGGTGTGTATGGCAACAGAAGTGCAAGAATAATTTTAAAAAAACCTAAAAGGTTCTAACCTACAGTATTTAGTCACAGTATGTTTATCTGTATTCAACATTTAACAGTAGAATGTAATAAAACGTCGTCTGTAAACTGTTCGTTTCTACACAAAAGTGAACGGCGTAACTTTACTATTCGACTCTAGCCTAATATTTTTGCAGACAACGACGTTGTTTTACATTCTACTGTTAAATGTTGAATACAGGTAAACATACTGTGACTAAATAGGTTAGATTAGAACCTTTTAGGTATTTTTTTATTATTATTTTTGCATTTCTGTTAGCTCTAGGTTAGCCTAGAGACGAATAGTAAAGTTGCGCCAAGAGAACAAGACAAATCCGGCAATACTGAGAAAAACATGTCGGCTCTTTGCAATGTAAATTCCCATAAGGAACATTTGATTTAAAAGTTTTTAATTTAATATTGTACGTGTTGAAGATGGATAAAGATTGCTTTCCCTTCATCAGTGAAGTGTATAAATACTATATTTATAAAGAAAAAGTTAAAGTTTGTGTATTTATAGTAGTATTGATTGACCCGCTGTTGTAAACTAATAAGTTACTAATAAGCAAGTGTAAATTTACTTCAGAACATTTGATCATTTTTTAGAAACAGAGTAGTGCTGCCAACATAAGCACATTGTAGGCCTACTATTGAGAATTGACTGTTGGTAAACATATTGTGACTTTAGGGTCTGCAAGTTAGAACTTCAGGCTATATATATATATACACTATATTTAATGCAACAGGCCAGGTGTCTTAATGGAAACATTGGCCATGCAATGTATCTACTTAAAAACAAATGCTAATATTAAATTACAGTACATGCCTTATAGGCCTAACTACTATTCTAACCAAAAATAAACAAAACCTGAACCTAAAACTAACTTAGGCCTACAGACACAGAGTATGTTTCCACTTCATAAAAATATATTATGACTTAACTTTCCTAAAACAAGATCTTAAAATTTGGCATTTAGGCTAGAAAGACTACCTCTAGTTTCGCCTAATTAAGTTTTTAATAATATTAAATGGTCATTTTACTTTTAATGGATTTCTACATTTATAAACTCCCATTCTGTTGCAACTTGTAAAACTCATTAATATTAAATACTAGGCCTAGCTGCTAAACTAGTTAACTTGTTGTGAAATGCCGCCTTGGCAAATTCAAACACATAACCTCAAAACATTTACACTTTCTACATTTTATATTATAGTGTAATCATTCATGTAGTAGTTATTATAATTTTTTTACAAGAAATCTTGAATTATTCGTAGTATTACTTTAGTCTCGGTAATAGTTTAAATTATGATTCCTGGCAATTGAAAGCAATATTATGCATAATTAAGTAGGCCTACTTTAGGTATAAGCATTTTGGTGAAAATATAATATTTTGAAGGGATTACATAAATGAAATTAACTATTCAGAAAATACTTACTTGCTGTATAATTTAGACAAT